>JANJGK010005828.1:0-40000 GCA_039081455.1 Macrobrachium rosenbergii
GATACAGGAACAGCTAGTTATGGTATTATAGTTATCATAAGGATTGGGGCAGTCCTTTTTCCCTAGTAATGTTCTCATCACTTGTAGGTTCTACGAGGTGAGGATGCAGGAATAATAGTCAGATTTAAAAATATAGCAGATAGCAGGATTTAGTCTTAGAGAAAGTGGCTCATCTAGTATGAAAGAGAGTTATAAATTCCTCCTGACAGAGAAGACAAAGATAAACAGATTTACAATAGTTTTTGGGGTTAAAGGGGAAACAGCTTAAATTTCGAATAGATTATAAGATCAGTTTCCTAAAAAAAATGTGGAAGACAACTTGAGTATTTACAATGCGAATTTCACAAATATTTTTACAAAACGAGAGAGAGAGAGAGAGAGAGGAGAGAGAGAGAGAGAGAGAGGAGAGAGAGAGAGAGAGAGAGAGAAGAGAGAGAGAGAGAGAGAGAGAGAGACTTATTGGTGATAAGAATTGTAAACCTTGGAAACCAGACCTAGTTGCATCTGCACCACGGCACGTGACATCCAGGCAATAACAAACGCTATCTTGATCAATAATTTCTCACTCAAAATGGAGATTAACACTGACGCAATCAGCATCTAAATGCGCCAGTATCTGGTTTTCCTGTGATATGCATGGTACTGTTGTGGTGTAGAATAGATAGGGAAATTAGATAGAAAAGAGAAAGACAGAGAGAGAGAGAGAGAGAGAGGAGAGAGAGAGAGAGAGAGAGAGAGAGAGTTAGGAGAGAGAAGGAGAGAGAAATAAGAATAAAGAGAGAGGTAAAGAACACAGTGATAACGCCCAAATGCTGTTGTATCGTGTTATCAATACGCGGGATGTTTACATGAACCATTGCAGTATATCGTGTTGAAGCCATAAAAACAGCCGTGAAAGTGAGAACTAATGGCCTCGCGATTGAAGCTAACCAAAACATAAGTCAGCACAACCTAAATGCCTACAGCAGCTGTTCTATAGCCCCGCCTTCTCAGGAAGGTGTTTTCGTGGAAGTTCCAGGAATTTGGGGGTTGGCTCAAGTGATGTACTTCTTCAACCTCCAATCAATTATGTTTGGGAGGGGTCTTTCACACACCCTCCTAAGATCACCTCCTATCAAGTCCTCTAAGGAGAGATTTGAATCACACCCACTACAGGCCTTCCAGTCAGCTCCTTGAAGGGGAGGCCTTGCTGATTAATCCTTCCAATAAGGCTAGAAGGAGGTGGAGATTGCAGATAGCAAGTTTTTCTTGGGGGTTCGACGAGTTAGAGACCTACGAGAGAAGAGTTCAGAACTGTGTCCTTCAAGGGAGAGTACGTCTCCCCTTGCTTCAGTGTTCCCCATATAGACTGAATCAAGAGTGATTCGTTTTCTACCATTGTAACTTGTTAATTTTTTTACTGATCTTTATAATACTAAGTACTAATTAAAGTGAAGAAATTACCGATCTCGTCTCTATAAGCCTTTCTGAGAGATATCAATACTTAAAAATAATAAATATACAAAGATAGCACATCATCCGTGAAGCGATCTGAAGGACACCTCGAAAGAAACCAAGGTAAGAAGAGAAAGACTAAAATCCATACAAACATATAACAAAGAACATAAAAAAGCGAGAGATAAACCCTAACAGTACTGTCAATGTAGCAAATTGATAATCATACATAATTATTTATAAATTAGAAGAATTACCGCTAAGGGCGATACATGTGATAAACAGTAGCAAATGATTATACGAGTATCTATTAATTTATTCTACTGCAAATAGGATTGGCTATACAGCAAAAAATAAATAAATAAATAAATAAAATGAATGATTTTCCACAGAGACTGGTAAAATATAAATAATTCAAATTAATACCGAAAATAGAGACATCACTGATTGACTATTTGTCTGTTCGGAAGTTCCCTTAATTATTGTATTTTCCAAATAATGCAGGTATCATTCATTAAAAAACGGGTAGAATGATCATATTTACATGCCTTAGTGATGTCTACAAATATACGCTAATATTTATGCACACTAACCAATTCATCGCGTTCGCTGTAACACTTGCACTCACGCGAACAGTACTAAATTATTTCTGTGTAAACAGATATTTTTAAAGTCATGTTTCATTTTGTGGTGCTTGTAATAATAGTTACAGCCAGACTCATATTAACGTATTTCACTAAAGAACCTCAAATACACTTGAGTTTCAGTAGATGGTTTTTGTTACTTGGACTACATAACCATAAAAAAAAGATATATTACTATTGTTTTATCAGAATATACCTGTTTATTCTTGTGTAAAATATAAAAATGTCTGTCAAAATATGCTAAAAGCATGAATTTACATAAGATGAAAAAAAAAAATATTCCTTTTATTTCACTTGCATGAGAGAGAGAGAGAGAGAGGAGAGAGAGAGAGAGAGAGAGAGAGAGAGAGAAAAGAGAGAGAGAGAGGAGAGAGAGAGAGAGAGAGAGAGAGAGAGAGAGAGAGAATGGAAACTGGAATATCATGCCATTGTTTTAGGACCAACTGACTGCAATCATGTCTTTCCTTTTAACTCAAACATGGGAAATCTCTGTTTTTATGCCTCTAATTTTTATTGTTTTCTTCTCTGTCTTTCTTAGCATTTTTATTTATTATTTCTTTCGTTCGTGAACTGGTCTCTCATCTTCACTGTATAAATAATTTTTTATTTCAAACTTACAAGGGGGGTAAAAAGAAGTCAACATTAAAATAATATTAATTTTGAAACTGTTTTCAGCTGTATTCTCATTTATTAACATACGTCTTTTAAAACAAATTTTGACACTAAAATGTCACTTTTATAACTTTTAAAATCTTACAGCGACTTTTAGAATTTTCTCTGATTCTTTTGTATTTCTCTTGCTTGGATTCTTCAGGGCGAGAAATTTATTACTAGTATTGAGTAGTCCCTGAAATATTTTGATGAAAGTTTACAAAATAACGGAAGCTCTATAACATTAAAAGCACTGCTAAAATTGGTGAACTGAATTCGGAAGACAGACCTTGAATCTTAATAAGAAATTGGGGAAATATTAGAAGCAGGCATGACAGCAAGAATATATCAGTGAGTTGATCATGTCCTCCATGACCAGATTTCAAAGCAAGAAATAATATCAAAATCATATTATTAGGGAAAATAACTGAGGGAAAATATTACACGATCTCTACTAAAACATAAAATAAACGAAATCTCGAAGACCATACATCAAGAGAAGATCTTATGTTTATATAATACCGTTAGGGACCACGCTCTAAATTTTTACTGTTTTGGGGGAGGAAATTACGAGAAAACTGGCGTCAGAAGAAGGAGGATTCATCTGAAAATGGAAAAGACAATTATACTTTCAGCAGCGGCTGCGCACTTCTTCTTAACTGGGAGAGATGCCATGTTGCCTTCCATTACATCCCGTCGGTGGCGACCCATCCGACCTACAGACGAAATCCTCGATGCTTAATTTAGCTTCTTGAACTACGAGGCGTGGCGAGGGTGTTAGTGCTGTCGTTTTTTTTTTTTCTTTTTTTTCTGTTTCCCTAATAGAAGTTGGCTTCAAAGAAAAAGCAATGCAATGGTTTGTGCTAAACTCACAATTGAACTGCTGAATTGCAGATTAACTCCCTGTGTAATAAAACTTCCGCTATGTTGGCTGTTTCAAACGCCTACACAAAAAAAAAAAACTTTATAAGCAGTGCATCAAATCCCCCTTACACGCCTTGCGGCTTTCGCCCATGGTTTGCACGCATATCTATCTGTCTATTTATCTATCTGTCCATCTGCCTATCTTTCTATCTATCTATCTATCGATCTATTTATATGCGCGTGTGTGTGTGTGTGAAAGAGTTTTAATGACATATTTTTTTATATTGGAAGTAGTGAAAATAACTTTCCAGAAATAACTGTTTTGATTCCAAAGTCTTTTCTCTAAACGCTTTCGTCACTTTTCATGCCGTGTCAACGACGAGTAGAACGAAATCCTTTCCCAAAAGTCGAGTAAATCTCTTGGTAAATATAAAAAGGGGATCCATTGATTCCCTGGTTTCCCTTGCACTGGTGTCGGTGAGCAGGCACTTCAAGATCTGCAAATATTGAGACCGTCATCACAGCTTGCGGGGGAGCGGGGTGGACAGAAGAGTACGCTTCCTGTGCGATTCCTGGATACCTAAATGCACAATGTGCTTGCTTCTCTCTCTCTCTCTCTCTCTCTCTCTCTCTCTCTCTCTCTCTCCTCTCTCTCTCTCTCTCTCTTCTTTTATTAACCATTTACCCTGAATACCGCTGTAATATCACTCGACCTAGCCTGCCTTTATCAAAATTATTTTGCTTGCTTTTAGTGTTCCTTAATGTACGTGCTCTGTGCCTGTGATTACTCTTTTCAGTCATATCTGGAACCTGGAGGTTTATTTGTTAATTGTGAATATGGCAATATATATTTCGAGTCGCTGAGGCAGAATTGCTAGAATCTTGGTTCACCGTTGATGTTTTCGTCTCTAATACAAGATGTATGTTTAGATAAAACATTTGAAGACAGCGCCTTTGTTTCCATGATACTGAAGAGGTTTTTAAAGTTGTTTTGGTGTAAGCGACGCAACGGGTCTGAGCGATTCACATATCACATAAATTGTGAATGTCATTCATCAACTTACCCTAACTGGGACGACGAACAGTGCTGTTTCTGATAACAAATGAAAACATCATTTTAGGGCAGTACTGCTTCTCATTAGGGCAACTAAAAGTTCTTCGGATCATCCCTGAAGATTGCAGGAATTTTCCATGATATTTGCATGGACATTATCGCAAACAAATGTCCATACATTGCAATTTTGCACTTACATTCGCCAATTGCTTCGCATTAGACACCTTAAATGGCTCTAGTTATGAATTTATATTTTCAGTTAAAACATACCGCCATTATATGATATTGCCTCCTGCTGTTGATTAAAATTTGCCACGTCTGCTCTTGTTCTTTCTCGACAGATCAGCTAATACAATGGTCCAAGGCCCTATTAATGCAGGTGGACGTGACCAAGCATTTGTGGAACTTCTCAACGCCCCTGTAGCATTGAAACATTAGTTTGATTACATTATACCGATGTCAAGAACTGGTTTTTATTTGTTTGAGCGAGCGGTCAAAGGAAAGTGAGGTATTTATGCGCGTTCTCCTTAATCGTAACTCTGACTACGACTTATAAAAGACAGTGAATAAATAAAACTATGAAGAGAAAAAAAATCATTGGCGATGAATATTACCACCAGTGTGTTCTATGCAGATGGTAACTGTGAGATGCCAGAAAGGTCCCCGTCTCTGAAAGTTATTTAAACACTTCTGCCACCCAAGGGGATGATATCCTTATCATTACAGAGTGGGTTACCTCACGGGTTTTTGTAGTTTATTGACTTAATTTCCGGTTTAGAACTTTAAAGATAAATAATAATTGGTCAACGGACTGGAAATTAGGAGTACATATTTACTTAGCTATATGACTATTATCATTATTGGGTATTGGGCAAAAATAGAGTTGGAAATATATTATTTTCTGTAAAATAATGCATTATCTTTTTCTTTTTTAGAATAATAAATGAGTATAAAAACTGATAAGGTTAACATAAGAAAACATCCACCTAAAGCCCAAAAGGGAGTTTAATGTTTATACTGCAATAATCTGGCAACCACTTCCTCTGTTCGATGAATCTTACGAACTGGTCTTTTGTAGGTGATACACGCTAGTCTCATTTTGTAGTTGCTTTTCCTTGAACAAAGTTGTCATCTTCTTCCTATATCCAGGCTGAGGATGGGGCAAAGGGGGCTTTGTAAGAATCTTTATTATTACTTGAAATTTTTGGTTCCCATTCAGTATTTCTTTTTTTTTTTTTTTATATCACACAGTGTAAGCGTTAAGTGTAGCCACTTCTAGAAGCTTCATAAACAAACCATATTGCTTTACCGAGATATACAAATACTTGAATATTTCTAGTCATCATGTTTCCTGATATTTTCGTTAGAACTCTGTTAGAGAACAAAGAACAAGCAATAACAGACAAACGAATCTTGTCAAAAGCATGTCCTTGTTAAAGATAATAAATAATAAAGAACAAACAAGCTATTCATTTTGTTCGATAGACAATTAATTTCGCAAAATGCCCTTCTTACTCCACTGTTGATTATCTTCTGAATTGGGTATCAAGTAATTCCTGGAAAGTTTCTTTAAAGTCCTTATGAAAAGCCTTCCGGTTATGCAGAAGTAAAAATAGGCAATATCTCCCGCCACAAAAAAAGAAAAGGTTCTCACTTTTCTCATTACCATAATTAATTTTTTCTTCACGAAATAGTACAATTTACGTCTTTGTTCCATTTCGGCCAAAATATTAGCATTTTTCCTTTCACAAAGGAAAACTTAAGCTGACCATTCTCAAGCTCACTTAATGTGCTCATGCATCAGCTATTGAATGAAGATACCACCCACAAAAGGAGCAAGTTGATTTCATATTTACGGAGTCATTTTATGATTTTGTTTATCCATTTAACTAATCGACCTTCCTTTATATGTAAGTGTCTTCTCACTTGTTCGCTTAAAAAAAAAAAAAAAAAAACACACACACACAAACACACAGACAAACAAAGACTGAATCCTCGAATAAATGGAATCCTCCAGGAAGACGATCTTCAGGGCTTATTGTTGAGTAAACCTACAGAAGAATTATTTCTGTCGCTAATGTTCATTTAGAAGTGAGTCTAGAGCAGTACAATTAACTGCAGTAGTTCACTCCTACAGTTTCATAACTATAAATTACAGTGGGTAAGAGAGTGGAAGTTAATTCTATGTTTAATAATCAATGTTTTTTTATGCATAACTATTATATAGGTTATTCTGTTTCTTTTATCTAAACAGCATTTTCCGTTTAAAATGGATGGCCTCAGGAGATGGTCAGCCGTCTGGTTTATGGCCATGGCCTTCGTAGCTCTAGATACGAGTCACCACAGTCGACTGATTGCTAGATATTAATCCACTAATTATGTCCTCATGGGTTGACCACTTGGATAAAGTTATATAAATTTCAAATTGCTTGTCCCATTTATAATCTCTCTCTCTCTCTCTCTCTCTCTCTCTCTCTCTCTCTCTCTCTCTCTCTCTCTCTCTCTCTCTCTCTCTCCCTTTTTATGGAATTTTACGGAGAAAAGTATAAGACAGAAAGGAGAGAAATCATATAATAACCCGACGGTGAAAATCGCTTTCCTTTTCTTCTACGACCAATTTGTCACTCTCCCTTTTTTAGGGAGTGGCAGAGGAAGGGAAACATTTTCTTGACCCCCAAAACCCTTCTCTGTCAAAAACGCCGTTTTGTGTCAGTTCCATTTCCTTCTCCATTTCCCCTATTTTTCTCCCAGACTTAACTTGAAAAGGACATTCACTCGCCTCTTCTGTTGCCCTCACGCAGAAACCTCAAGCAACGGCCAACATGGCCGATATAGAACACTTGCCCTGAAGCAGCTGATTAAAGGGCCACGTAAATCGTGTTCATTTACCATATGAGAGAGAGAGAGAGAGAGAGAGAGAGAGAGAGAGAGAGAGAGAGAGAGAGAGAGAGAGGTTATAAATGGGACAAGCAATTTGAGATTTGCATAATTGTATGGTTTCTCTCCTTTCTTTCTTATACCTTTCTCCGTATTATCCTCAGAGAGAGAGAGAGAGAGAGAGAGAGAGAGAGAGAGAGAGAGAGAGAGAGAGAGATTTTATTGGACAAGCAATTTGAGATTTATATAATTGTATGGTTTCTCTCCTTTCTTTCTTATACCTTTCTCCGAAGAATTCCACAAAGAGAGAGAGAGAGAGAGAGAGAGAGAGAGAGAGAGAGAGAGAGAGAGAGAGAGAGAGAGAGAGAGGTAAGGAAATGCCTGGTATGTACAAGAATGAATTTGATTATGAATAAGAAATGACGAAATTATTTAAGCATTAGAAATGACGACATTATTTAAGCCTATAAAATATTTGAATATAAATTCTAGCCATTAAATTGGCCTTTCATACAGAAATACATAATCTGCTATTTTCATGAGAAAATTGAGACAGCGCGACGTTCGTGCTTGCAGACAAGATTGACAGTACGCAGTAGTTGGCTGAAAGAGACTGGGTAAGATACAGTGAAGATTTAATATGCTGGCCCAAAGATAGTGTGGGTGGTATTGGGTATAAAAGGATTAGATATAAGATTAGATATATAATATGAAGAAAATGGGAAGAATAAAAAAAAAGGGTTATAGGATAATCTAAAGGTGTTTTTTCCATGAGTTAGAAAACAGGGTTGTAAACAATGGCTGTGCACAATATCGTTGGTGGATTTGCAATGCCCCGAAGGAATGAGAATGGATCACGTCTAGTGCAGAAGTATTTTATTGAGAATACCTGATTCAGATATAGAATATTCATAAATATACTTTGTAAAAAGTAACTGGATGAGAAAATAGTTAGTCAGGTGATATGTTAGTAAGGACTAAATGGGAGATGACGGATGTAACAAAAAAAAAAAAAAAAAAAGAAAACCCCCGTTGGAGGCCCATGTCATTTGTACACGATTGAAGCAGAGAAAATAGAGGCAAATAGGAGAAAGGAAGAATTGTATATGATGCACTTATGTATTCATGGTAAATTAGACAAAAAGTCAAAATAACTTAAAACTAGAAGACATGAAAAACGTGCTAAAATGGTGAAACTTGAGTGGACAGGCAGTGTCTGTAAGGGGTCTCTGTAAAAGAAATGCTCAAAAGGAGTGAGTGAGGTAGTCATTGATCCTGTATATGAGAGAGAAAGTGATAGAGGTAACTATGACTTATGGACTCATTAAAGTGTATGGTATGGGTTTGAATGTAAAAGTGCGACAGCTGAAAGGACTGACAGCAGAAGAGCAGTTTAAAATAAGAAGGTGTGCGACAGCATTAGGTACATATGGACCTCAAGAAAGATGACGATAAAACGAATAAAGATGCACTGTAGAGGAAAGATGGTTGCAAAGTGCTGTTGAAAACAAAAGTTCACGTGAGAACATGTAGACAGGAGAGTGGCAGGTGTTGTGTAAAAGTTGGCCTTGCACTAGAATCCATTATATCTCCACGGCTGTGTGGTATTATTAGACAGAAGTGAAAAAAATAATTCTGTTCGACTAGGTTGTAGAGTCCCGGGTATTTGCGGATGATTATTTGGTTATGGGTTTTAAAAAAATACAGAAAAAGATGAAAAAGTATTTAGTTATTTATAAGAGAAGGGCGTGGCATGTGAAAATTAGAGGAAATAATTCATTAGGGACATTAAACTAAGTCAATGAAGATACAACGATGAACGTTAACATGCATAACGATGGTTGAAATGGTGCACTGACATACACAACAATTTATAAATACAACGAGTGAATGTAGATGAGAGGAAGGGGAACACCACAAGAGGCGAAGCAAGGAAAGACATTACCAAGCCATCCCTGGATGCGTTCAAGCTTTATTTTAATTGAAGTGGAATTCCTGCCAGAGCTACGATGAGATTTCTTTTCTGGAAACTGTAATTCACTACATCTCTGTTTATAATTTGATAGACTTTACATCGATTGATGCCTTTTAAATAAACTTCCACCAACAATTACATGCGTATCCTTCTCTACAAAAACAAAGGACTTATTCTGGTTATGTCAAATGGTGATAATAAGTCTGATTTTTTTCCAGAAAACATAAAAAAGATTTTTTCTTTTAAAGATTGCCCGTTTCCCTATCCTTTCTAAAACTCCTTTCCTGAAAAATAAGTGAACATATCACAGATATTGCCATCCAGAGTATAAGGTCATTTGTAAGTTAAATCTTGTAAATATTATATCTCAGTCTAATCACCATCATAAGAATGTGGAATATCAAAATTCATTTGACAGAGTCAATGAAAGGGCAAACGTTTTTCATATAGTGTATATAAAAAAAGATTAAACTATTTATCTGGCATAGATAACAAAAGCATGACATTTTAGCATATGGCATACCCAGAATGAGATTAAACTTTAGTGCAAGGTTCGTCTGTGCATTATAGTCGCATCTTCTCTCTTCCTCTCTAACTTAGAGCAGATTATTCCAACGAAATCATATAGTGAGATGCATAGCAGTAAAGTGAAAGCAAGCAGCTTGTTCCAGCAACTAGCAGGAAGACAGACGTCCATCAAAGGTCTTCCAGCACCGAAGGAACCAAACGGTAAATCATCAGATTCCCCCGAGCACAATATTCTTCAGTGGTCACGGACAGATAGACAGATAGACAGATAGACAGGCAGATTTTATATGCCTAAAAGCAAAAGGGTTTACTGGAAGACAGCTATATACAGCGGTGAAATGTAGGAACAACAGATGACGAGATGCAGTTTGCTACCGTTCTCAGGCACTCGGTTTGATTAGCTGCCTGAGTAAAGGTTAGCTACCAGATTGCCTTAACAATGAAATATTTAAGCCCTAACAGTTTATTACGAACCATAGATGCATTCTGTACACAAAACTGCGTATGAAGTTTTACAAAGAAAAGTAATATGAAGTATTGCAATGATATAACTTTTCAAGCAATAAAACAATAGTTTCGAGCCATATCATTGTACACTTGTCGCCTTTATTCCTAGTATAACTGGTGGACCTAGTGTAAATGAAGCGTCGAAAGTGGACCAACGATGAACTGATCGCTATGTCAGCCCAGAGACCGTCAGACCGTCATGACAGCAGTCTTCTTGTGATAGAAGTTCGTACGTCAGTAATACAAATATCTGCGTGAAAGCAGAAAGGAAGACAGAGAGGATATTTTGTGTTAAAGTTGAATGATCTTGACAGACACACCAATTCCGGTAGATCGCATCCACTCGCTTTCGGGATCTCAGCAAGAATTTAATCCTAATTCTGATGAGCTAAGGCTGGCGCGGGGGAGGATGTCAAAATGAACCTCCGGAAGTTTGTTCATGTTAATCCTGAACCTTGATGAGATCAGCACTCTCCGTGAGGGTAAGAAAAAGACAAGTGTTGTGAGAAGGAAGTGGTACGAAGGGCATGAGGGAAAATAGGATAGCTAAAGGAAATAAATATAAAAATTGGCAAATACAACGTAGGATAGGGTACATGCAGCTTAATTTGCCAGACACAGCACTTATCAAAGTATACTTTCACATTTTTCACTGTAACAAGCATTTTACAAATTCACTTTGTACTTGCATTAATTACATTATGCAAAGCTAATGGCTAGTAGGAAAAATATCTATTCAATATCAATAAAAGTAAAAAAAAAAAAAAAAAAAAAAATTCTCGGGCAATGACTGACGCAAGTGTTGTCTTTTCCTAAAATGTAAAATTGAACCAATTATTAAATTGCTTTTTACTGCTCTTTATGATATGATCCAGCACGGTCTTTCTTTGAGTACGCAGCCATGATGCATTAATTGTTGCAAAAGGGCGACATAGAAACTTCGATAATCTATGCTGAAGCAACAATAATTATGTGATTATAAACATTCTTTATAAAGGCAAATAAAATTACAATTGTAGGGTAAAAATTTAGTGAGCATGATGAATTCTACTTTTTATTTGTGAATCTGAGAAATTAAACTATAATTAAATTGAGTCATTTCTTTAAAGGCATTTTATTAAAGCATTCAGATATTTTTTCTCTCTCTGTGTCTCGCTCTGCCTCTGCGTGTCTGTGTGTGCGTGTATATGTCTGCTAATAAAATAAAGAATATTACACCGGAAAGATTATTGCTAATAGACGGCATATTTTTCTTCCAGGCTAGAGACCTTGCCCTATGACGTCCCATTTGCTCTTAATGCAAAAGCTGCCATTATTGTTTTCATATGTATTTTCCAGCCAAAATCAAGTAATCTCTCTTGATGAGAAATTACCATACATGCGTAAAACCTCGTGTTGCAAACTCGGTTCTAGGTTTGTGTTGGAGGTGGGTTGATTTATTTAGATTATAAGTAAAGAACCTGTAGTCAAAGGGAAAATGTACAGCAATATAAGAATCAACTTTTATCTCGGCTGGATTGTTCCACCAGAATAGGGTTTATCTTCTAAATAATAATAATAATAATAATAATAATAATAATAATAATAATAATAATAATAATAATAATAATAATATGAAAACTAAAAGTTAATGTCCCCAATGCTACAGAAACACTATTCGTTCATAAGTCATTACTATATGTCCAGTTGTGAAACAAAGATGAATCTGTGAATTTTAACATTTCAGATAGCGAAAATAAAGGCACAGTTGTTCAAACATTAGGAGTGGGAAACACTGGCGTTAGTGGTGTTTCAGTTTTCTCTTTCCCTTTGTCCGGGTAGCATTTGTTACTCCTGATTTCTGCCTCACACGCTAATGGACATTCACAAGTAATATAATATTGATACCTTTGGGCATTCTTCTGTATTTCATGGTATCTGAAATCCGGTCCCTGTCCTTTTATTGAATCCCGTTGAGGTTTTAAAACTGAAGGATTTCTTAAAATCAATTTTATAAGTGAAGGCAAAAAGCAAAAGACATAGATTAAGTACTTTTAAGGATCAAAACTATCTTTGGCTTCCTTTGATCTTTATTGCTGTAATTTTGTGGCTGCTTATTTTACGAACTACTTCATTTGAACATCAAAAGTTTGTAACCTGTAAGAGACTTGATAAATAAAGAACTTTGATATTTGTTTTTGGAAGTTTTCGTCATATCCTGCACACACAGTGTCACAATTACTTATATATCATGAAACCATTTAGACAAGTCTAGATAAGGTGTTACCCAACGTTTCACTTTGTGTAAGAATGCTTTTGTAATTAGTTTATTGATCAGTGAAATCGCAGACTGAACAATAAACAAGTAAAAATTGCACCGAACTTTCATCGGCGCAATAGAGTTTTCTGTATGAGCCACGGCCCATAAATCTTTCAGCCACCGCTCGGTGGTGGCCTGCCCTATACCGTTGCCAGACGCGCGAGTATGGCTAACTTTAACCTTAAAAAAAAAAAAAAACTAATGAGGTTATAGGTCTCCAATTTGGCATATTTGATGAATGGAGGGTGGCTGATGAACATATCAATTTGCAGCCCTCTAGCCTCAGTAGTTTTTAAGGTACCTTAACTAAGGATGGTCACAAAATGTGCGGACAGAAAAGTTCCGACGGACAGACAAAGCCCTCTCAATATATATATATGTATATATATATATATATATATATATATATATATATATATATATATATATATATATATATATATATATATATATATATATATGAAATCTAACAAGGTATTACGAGATGAATACAGTATATTAATTTTCCACACTTCCTGTTGCCAGTCGGGTTGTCCAGCAGAGACCAACTTCCCAATTAGAGCTCGTATATAATCCGCGTGAAGCCGAGAAATGAAAAATGCAGCGGTGTTGCCGGGAAGGATCCTCGTTCGGAGGCACGAATATGAATCGCTGGTTGAAGTATGAGCTCTTTGTCTCTCGTGACGTTGCATGTCGTATTATTTATCATAATTGCCTGTTAGTGCTTCGTTTTAACTTCCAGTTTAGTGGCAATACACTTATAATGATAAAGTTAATATTACAGTAAAAAATACCGATACAAATCATTTTGTTTCTAAAGAATATAGAAAGAAAGAAATTGGTGACATGCATAAATTGGAAAAAAAGATACGATATATTATAATGCAAAAAAAAAAAAAATGCAAATGAAGAACCGCACAGACGTAGAAAAAACGAGAAATTTGTCATTTATGTTTCCAAGTTCGTTACCGAGTTTTGACGGAACAAAAATTTCCTCTGTGAAGCTTCAGTAAAACGCTCATTGGATAAAGGTGAAATGGTTGAAGGCTCAAGCTCCAAATTGCGCACGGACACCATAGGGAAATTAGAAGGGTGAGTCTCTCTCTCTCTCTCTCTCTCTCTCTCTCTCTCTCTCTCTCTCTCTCTCTCTCTCTCTCTCTCTTTTTATGCACACGCACACACACAGACACACACACATACACACACACACACACACACACACACACACACACACACACACACACACACATATATATATATATATATATATATATATATATATATATATATATATATATATATATATATATATATATATATATATATATATATATATGCAACGGACGTCACAATTACTTCATATTCATGTAACAGGATCTCAGACATTGTGATGAGAAGCATTAATGAAGAATTCGAGAAGTAAAGAAGGCATTATGGTTACGACAATTACACACGTAAAAAGTGACTGGTAGATTATATATATATATATATATATATATATATATATATATATATATATATATATATATATATATATATATATATATATATATATATATATATATTATAATAGACATAATGCCTTCTTAACTTTTTGAATTCTAAACACTTTTTGGATATGCCTGTCACTACAAGGCCTTACATCCAAAGCAGAATACATGAAGTGAATTCTGATGTCCGGTAGCAGGATTCGAGCCCACATCCCGAGCATCGGCACAAGGTCGGCAACGCAACCTCGTGCTGATAATCGGGATGTGGGTTCGAATCTTCCAACCAAACATCAGAATTTACTTCATGTATTTTGCCTATGGATCTAAGGCTTTGTATTGACAAATGTATCCAGAAGTGTGTAGAATTCAAGAAGTTAGGAAGGTATTGTGTCTATTATAATGTGTGTGTGTGTGTGTGTGTGTATATATATATATATATATATATATATATATATATATATATATATATATATATATATATATATATATATATATATATATATATATATATATATATATATATATATATATATAAGTATGCAATTGTAATAACAATAATGCTGTCTTCACTTCTCGAATTCTTCATACATTTTTGGAGATGCTTGTCATTACAAAGCCTGAAATCCTGTTACATGAATATAAAGTATTTGTGACGTCTGTAGCAGGATTCGAACCCGCATCCGGACTATAATAAGAAACATACCACGTTACCGAACTGGCCAAGTTAAGAAGGCAATGTAGTTATTACAATGGTTAATAAAAAATCATATCTTGAAATATCGCAAAGCCAATAAATATAGACAAAATTTTAATATGGACAGAAAGTATAAAAAAATGAATTATTTATATCTGTTACTTATTGAAATCTATGAAAATTATTAATATTTTTGTACGTTAGCCCTCAGTTCCGTGTTTGTAAATATCAACATAGGCCTGATTCACGACAACTGTAACTCTTATTCAGGACCCATTAAGAGGGTCCTGCTCTTATTGAAAAATCCAAAATAAAGTGATCTGCTGAGCGTGGAGTAAATCTTCATTACTCTTTCATATGGTAAATTTTACCCAATTTCCTACCATTGTTCTAATTTAGTTTTTTATCGAAGAAATCTTTACATTATAGTGGATTATATTGAGTGTTCAGCCTCAAGAATAGCTCCCTTTTTTTTTGCACTACTGTAAAATTATTCTCTTATTAGACAGCAATGCACTAATGCTCGGACCCTCAATATTTCTCAGCCTTCAAGAATCTATCACTTGCTTGTGATCCAATCTTTCTCTTTCCTTTCTTTCCCTTTGATTCTGGAGTCTCTGTAAGGTGGAAAATGTAGTGGGTCACAGGAGATATATTACACCCTCTCTACACTTTATCTCAATTACTGGCCACTTTTAGCTAAAATGTCGTAAGCTACATTTTACTAAACCAG
The DNA here is from genome assembly GCA_039081455.1 of Macrobrachium rosenbergii. NCBI lineage: Eukaryota > Metazoa > Arthropoda > Malacostraca > Decapoda > Palaemonidae > Macrobrachium > Macrobrachium rosenbergii. Next base: position 15,751 of record JANJGK010005828.1, read on the forward strand.
ACTTGCATTTTTGACCAATAAGATTTGGTTGCTCGTTGCATAGGCCTTACCAGTCTAAAACGATTGCAGCAATTTCAAATAAATCTGGATTTTCACGTACTGCAACAAAAGAGAAGCTTTAATTAAGCTTACATTCTTATATATGCACTCACAATTACGAGATTCGAGAGTGATTATGGCTACAATAAATCCCATAAATGTTACAATATATCAATCTATCATCTGATACCTTCATTCCCTTTCCCTTTAACAAGTATCCTTCAGCTCCCGGAACCCTCCAGTGACCCAGTCTCTTCCTTGGCTGCATTCGTATGATCGCAGCTGACGCTTGCTCGTTGAATAATTCATGTAAAGCTTCAAGACTAACACCTAAGGGTCTGTATTTCACTAAGTTCTCCCCTTCGGTCAAGGTGCCATCCAAGGAGCTCGCTTCATTTGGCACTTGTCCATCATCTCTTCTGGGACTTCTGGGAAAACTACACGGACCAGTTTAAGTCCAGCAGATAAATATAAATCTACTTTTTTATACTTATATTAATATTTTTTTTATATTATCAACTGGATTTATCGAATACGTAAGCGCAATTGAACTGATAATATAATAAATAAATCACGTCTATATCATAACGTTGGCTGACTTTAAAATCTTAATAGACTGGAAAAAATTTATTGTTTTCAAAACGTGATTACTTTAATGAGAGAAAGATTAAGAAGAGTAACGAAGAGATATAGGACATGATTAAATACATGCTTTAAAAAAAATACGACAGGATATTTCAGATTTCTGGGTGTTCACTATACTTACTTACAGCATTTTCTAAATAATAATAATAAGGAAACTGAGACAATGGGGAAAAAAATGTTAACCACAGCACTATTAAAATTGAACTCATCCATTAAACTCAGCAGTGGTTACAGTTTCACATTTTCGCATTTCATTTACTTTTTGTCTGTAAATGAATTGTCATATGGATTCTTGATAGTTCATTCTCCCATTATAAAACATTACATGATATCACAGGAAACCAGAAAAATCGTGATGATACTCTGCTCACAGATGCAAGAAAACAAAGTTACACTGCTAGAAACTCTATCACAACCTCAAATGTAAAATAAAACCCACTATAGTACAAATGTAAATTGTTCCTATTAGTTATCGTATAACTACTATCTTTGTCCATGGCTATCAGTAAACACCACCAGGCCAGAAAATGTTGCAATGGTCTCAAAGTCTTTGCTCCTGAATGCAAAAGCAATTTGAAATCCTCGCAGAAAACCCTGTAGAACCTGGTTTTAGCCTTCAAAGGAAATCGTCAAATCAACCTTTGAGATTTTTCCAGCTCAACTTAAGGGTCAGTGTTGTTGAAAGGCGCAAGCGGGATCTAGTTTTACAGCTCCTCATTCCAACGTGGGCAGTTGGAATTAAGCGTTATGTATAATCACGTTTTGGCGGACCTTCCTGTAGTCTCTGTTAGGATTTGACTGGGAACAGCTGCAAGAAGATCTGATGGAACATTATGAGTAAGGAAAATAAGAGAATAATGAAATAACACTGTCTAAACATGTTTTTGACTGTTCATAAGTTTTGTCCTTTTAGTAACCTACAGTGTACTAGAGAATGTTTAGATTATCGTAAAGGTTAATGCTGGCAAAATGAAAGTAATTTTGGAATATGTAGGGAACATAGGTCGTATTAATGTCAGGTACAGGTCACTTTATAAAATTTTGGTTTTCTCTACAGCAACCTTTCCAATCAATTCCTGGCATTCTTCACACCATAAAGGTCCTTGCCATCAAGTTACACAGACAACATACTTTAAGTTTTACTGTTTTTTAAAAAATTATGAAATAAGAATTTACAATTTACATAAATATTGCTGACATGATAAGTGATAAGAATATACTAATAATAATCAAAACCACAGTGAAAGCTGCTACTTGATTACAGTAAACTTGTTTCTTTTTTGTTCGCCTTCAAAATACATAAGTAAATAAGAGTAAATTGTATGAATGTGTGTGTGTATGTGTTAGAGCAGAGCCCTCGGATTAGAAAGGACAAAATGCTTTCACATCGCGACCTGAGGAGTGCCTAACACACAATCAAGAAGGAGCAGGTCATTAGGCGTTTAAGATGGTTTTGCCCATTCATTAAAACATTTGAGAGGAAAAGAACCGTTCGAATGTCAACACAAACATCTATATTTTTTTTTTTTTTTTGTTCCTGAGACTATCAGTAAACACCACCACACCAGAAAATGTTGCAATGGTCTCAAAAGTCTTTGCTCCTGAACGCAAAGACTTTTTGAGCCGAAGGGCTCACAAAAGCTCTTCGTTTACCTTTGACGCCAGGCGGCAAAATCTTTCACACTAGTAAATGAATCTTTCAGTGACTGGACGATAAACATCTATTCTTTCAATTTATCCAACCAGTGAACATTAAATTTCTGTGAAAATAAGCCACGAGTATTACCTGTAAAGCACCAATATAATAGAACTAACTACAACAGTAATAGAGTAGGAACTGCATTCTTGTAAAGTCAGAAAAAAGTAACATAATACGAAAGGAGACCTAAAATACAGTAAATGGCACAATAGCAACGCTATGAAAAGGACGAAACGAAAAAGTCCCTGGAAGACCTGCTGTCTGTCGTTTGCTTTTTATGCCTCCACTTTTGCTACCTCCCCCTGTACCTCAGTTTTTGTTTTTCTCGTCAAATTTCGCGTTGGTTCCATCTCCTCTTTCAGGTTATCGTGTCTTAAATTTTCAGAGAATAATTTCTCAAGGGAAGATGCCCATAAAATGTGGGCAGAATTTACGTCGTTGTCATGTTCATGATTTTCGCTCAGTGGAAGTAAAAGGATTCTTTCTCTTGTCAGTTGATCTGTGCTTTCATTTCTTTTATGATCTGCTTGTATTGTCACACAAAAGGTCTTTTAACATTTCGGATAAGTAATTCTAATCAAAGCGTGAGACTACAAAACATGGAAAAAACTCCAGATCTTAAAGGGCATCTTTCTAATTGTACTTCCAATATAAACGATCTTGTAACCGAGATTCTTTAATTGTATAAACTTAAGTTACAGTTCCTAACACGCAGCGACACAAACAACACACACGTAATCACATACATGCACACGAATGTAAAGTTTCTTGGAATAACCTTTATTTGACCCCTGCCTAAACTGATGAGTAATTGTTTTCATTAGCATAAAGGAAAACTGCACTGTTCACCTGTGCATATCTTATACATTTTTTATGCTGCTCGATTCTCTTTTATTTACTGTGTAATTTAGTCATTTCAAACCATTCTTTATCTGTCGACTTCCCAATCACCGCGGAATAAGATGAAACTTAGAATCTTATGTTCTTTGTAAATATCAACTTTCTGCAGTTTGTGTCCAGACACGAGAAAAACTTTCATTTCCATCCATCATATGAGCTGAATTGACTCCTATTTTGAAACTTAATAGCATGAATATTATCGATATGTAGTTTCACCTTTGAATCGCTTACATTTCCGATTAAGAACATGCAAAATTACATTTATTGTAAAATGTAGAAATGTTTTCGCGATACAAATTCGGTAAAATGTGAGGAGGTCAGGAATATCGTCCGAAAATCATATATCAGATTTTCACCTGAGCAGCACGGAATATCTTCAAACCCCCAAGATCAAAAGAAGCCATTATGGCTCAAGAAATCGTGCAATGGAAGATCAAGGTCGTCCTCAGACGTCTCACCATAAAAGTTGAATATATTTCATAACTGTTATAGGAAAGGCATTCTTTGAATAATTCTTTCGTTTGAGCAAATGTATCTCTATTTGTGAATATGCTAAAGTACCGGTGACCTTTTTTTTTATCGATTTTGAAGTAAAAATTGCTTTGAAAAGTTGAATATAATCTCCATTAGCCTCCAGCGGTTAAAAACAGCAATACTTGTGTAACGTTGCAAAATTATTATAGTTTTGAATAGCCATGTCACGTAATATATTTGAACGATTAAGAAGATAATGGAAAAAATAATAACAAAATAATTTAAACATTAATCTTATTTTGGAATTTCATCCATTAAGTTGTAGCCTACATGGAATTTTTCCAGAAGCTATAAGTAAGGAACATAAAAAACTACATTCTGTTCATAATAATAAATCAAGTTCTTTTTCCTATTGTGAAAATATACTCAAGTTGAAAGAGTAGAATTGTAAAAGGACTCCAAACTGCATTACTGATAGGAAAAATAGTTTCAGATGAACTTCGTTACTGCTATACTTTCGAAATGAAGCACCGAACTGTGGTCTGGTGAAATTTAGAGCGAGCTTTTACTTTTAAGCATAAAATGGACGGTAGAAGAAAGAACCAATCCGCGGTAACTTTTTCTAGAATCCATCGTCAATTTAAAGTAAGAAGTTTGGCTTCAATGGACAGACTTCGCAAAAGTTTTTAAACTAATTTCGGAAAAGATTTAGTGGTTACTTTATCCTATGATAATGGTTAGAAAAAGCAAATGTTCCTCTCGTGAATCGAAAAAAGGTTTTAATAATAATAATAATAATAATAATAATAATAATAATAATAATAATAATAATAATAATAATAATAATAATAATAATAATAATAATAATAATAATAATTTCAACTAGATATCGAGGGACTTATACTCTAAAAATATATATTTCAAATATTCACATGAATAGAAAAAAAAAAAAACCCACAGGCTATGAAGTGTACAGTAGCAGACCATTTACATAAGATTAAAAACTATATTTTCAGAGGCGCCACAATTAATGGGCTTTAGATAATAATGCATTCTAATTAGTAACTAGAGCAGAAAAGTAGAAATAACGTACATAAGAGAGCATAGCAACGGCCGCCAAGCCTTAAATTAAGGTTTCATTATCGTGCTCTGGCATCCTGCCGTTACGAAAGCGGATGTACTACTGTCAGCAAGGCAGCGGCTATGCCAGTTGACTGGTAAATCCTTTTTCATTTATTGCAAGAACGCAAGATTGCTGGAAGGTCTAACACACACAATAACCATTATTTCATATGAAAATTCGCTAACCGTTAATTTCAATTAATCACGAATTGTTGTTTTATACCCTGATACCTTATATATATATATATATATATATATATATATATATATATATATATATATATATATATATATATATATATATATATATATATATATACATATATATATATATATATATATATATATATATATATATATATATATATATATATATATATATATATATATATATACATATATATATATATATATATATATATATATATATATATATATATATATATATATATATATATATATATATATATATATATATATATATATATATATATATTATATATATATATATATATATATATATATATATATATATATATATATATATATATATATATATATATATATATATATATATATATATATATATATATATATATATATATATATATATATTATATATATATATATATATATATATATATATATATATATATATATATATATATATATATATATATATATATATATATATATATATATATATATATATATATATATATATATATATATATATATATATATATATATATATATATATATATATATATATATATATATATATATATATATATATATATATATATATATATATATATATATATATATATATATATATATATATATATATATATATATATATATATATATATATATATATATATATATATATATATATATATATATATATATATATATATATATATATATATATATATATATATATATATATATATATATATATATATATATATATATATATATATATATGTTACCAGTTTAAAACTTACAATGTCCTTACCCGACGGCCCTGCGTTCTCTCCAAGGTTGGTGGGCCGGGAGACAAGTCAGCGGATTCCATCCGCTACTTCCTTCAACACTCTTCTCTCTCTCTCTCTCTCTCTCTCTCTCTCTCTCTCTCTCTCTCTCTCTCTCTCTCTGAGGTCACAACAAAACTCACGATACCCAAAATAATTTATTCTCTAAAGCAAAACAAGCTTAACAAATTGAACAGACAAAGAAAGACTACTAGGTAATTCTTAGCTAAGGCAACATCAAGCCTATGCACCCAAAAGAAAAGAAAATTCCCTCTATACACGGAAAAAAAAAGAATCCAAATTACTACTCTATGACACACACATACAGGTCCAAAATCACAAGTCAAAGTCTGTTAAATAATCTGAGTACATCGGATCTCTATACATGATGAAACATCTGAGGATCCAAAGAGAGAAAAAAAAAAAACCATTAATTCCTTCAAAAAAAACACACGAGGGAAAAAAACAAAACTGGGAATTTCCCCCATGTTACCAAAAAAATGAAAACAAAAGCATGGAGATACATGGTAATAAAATAAGCAGATATATAACTCAAAATGCTAAGGAAATTCCTCTTTCACTGTCCAAACCACAATATATAAGGAAGAGTCAGTTAATAACTTAAGAATTTGGATGTGCTTCTTACCTCGAGCAGTTATGATAAACAGTTCAAAAACAAAGAATCTTCACACACACAGGTTTCTAACTTTTAGAAAACCTGTATACAAGGGCTGGGCTCGTTCTCGAATGCCCTACGATTTCCCTATATCGCCCCACTTCTGCTTGGGGTCACGCCTCTCGTTAGGACATACGACCACACTTTATCTCATCAGATCAGGATTTTTAACCGGATAAAGCTTCTAGAAGTTTCTTTGCTGACATCCCCTCACGCCACCCGAGGGCTGTAGCCAAGGGCGTTTAGGACGGATGGGCACTGCTGAGTTCGAGGGAAAAAGAGCACATCGAAGCATTCACAACCTGGCATGTTCAGTCGCCCGTTCCATGCCTTGAAACAATGCTGACATCCGGTTAACCTGATCAGCATCTCTTCTCACCGGCGAGGCGGTTGCTATGTCCGTCTCCTCATTGTTTCATATATATATATATATATATATATATATATATATATATATATATATATATATATATATATATATATATATATATATATATATATATATATATATATATATATATATATGTGTGTGTGTGTGTGTGTGTGTGTGTGTGTGTGTGTAAAATGAATGTTAAGAGGCATATCTAATTAGTGATCAAAATACCAGTATCCCAGTCTGCTAATTCTAAAATAGTTACTACTAACGAAAGGAAATCTTTTTAAATTAAAAAAAATATATATTTTATTGGTCTTAGGAAATGCGGCATTACTTCTGTCATGTAATTTGTAATATTACGAATTAAAATAATCTCTTGCAATTTTAAAGTTGGTGTTAAAAGATGTGTAGGGAAAGTAACAAATCTTTCCAGTCCCCACACATCTAGAACCAGGAGCCATTGTAATGGAAAAGCGTTCTCATTTAAGATAAGCCATTCCTGATGGGCCTAATGAGCTGTACAGATGAGGAGCTCTTAACATCTGATTCAACATAGTCAATCCTTTGCGTCATTAAAAAATCGCTGTTTTGAGAACGAGTTTTGTGTTTCTTCTTTCGATAGAAAACTTCCGCTTTGCTTCCCCCCCCACTTTTTTTTTTTTTTTTTTAAGTCGCACAGATTACGGAGGAAGGAAATGGTGCTGGTGTAATGATACTGCTGCAAGACAAAAAGAACAATATCCTTTAAGAGGAAGCTTCGACCAGGGAAGCAAACGAGATGTGAGAAGGAAAAATGGTAAAGTTTCTGTGCTGTCGTAAGTATTTAATTCTGACTACTGGCGGACATCATTGTACTGAAGCGGATTTTCCAGGTGTGATTTCTTCTTTCTTTCATTTCTCGAATTGCGTCTGTGTTTCATTCCAGTCTTTTATGATAATAATATGTACAGTTTTATCTTATATCTTTCGACCTACTAGCCTGTGCATGGAATATGTATAGTGTGAAGGACAAGATTTTTAGTTATTTGTCTCGTTTAAACGTTTATAGTCTGTATACAGAAAAATTTAATTAAGCAAAGAATAGGCAATTTGATTGTTGATGAGTGTAGGATTGCAGAGGAGCAGTATTCGTCTGATTTTACTTTGTATTAAACTGTACAGTATTTCGTTTTAGACTCCGCTGTGCCTCCACTATTTGTGACCATACCTGAAACATCTCTTTGTCTGTTAATATATTTGTAAGTGACACCTGCAAATGTTTTCACTTAAGTAATTACATCTATTTGCAAAAACGATAGAAAATGTTCAAACATATTTAGGGTAATAGTGGCTGCATTCTGGGTATAATGCAACTTCTTTATTCGACCTGAATATTTGCTGTTAATATATTCCTGAATCTGAGGTAACCCTGAGGGCCTACTGAGTCTGTCTGAATGAACCGAAAGTAATTCTTCAAAAGAAAAGTTTTAAATGGGAGGTTTTCTGAAAAAAGAAAGACGAAAAACATAATTTCTCCATAATGTATTTCATTAATTTTTACCCATACTGATTAGCAAAACAAAAATGAATGAACGTAATATATATTGTTTTATTATATAAAGAAAATAACTTTCGACTTTTGAATGAGCAAATTAACTTCTCTTTTTATTTAATCATTTAATTCTACCAAAGTGGGCATGAGGTAAGAAGATCCCACCCCTTTCTTGCCCTTGGCCTTGCTGACACCTCAAAATAGTTAAGGACTATATTTCGAAGAAACAAAAATGGATTTATGTGTAATAATACTGTTCGTTCTGTCTCCATTTAGATTATTCTTGTTTCAGTAATTCGGACAAAATTAAGTTTAATCTTCTCGTGAAGTCATGAGAATCGATACGTTTTACTTAGTGGATTTTCCCGTATGCAAATACGAAGTGAATGAGTGTGCATTAATCTTATGTATTTACTCACACATTAAAAATATAAATGTTTAGAGACGCGGCTGTTGACGTTTATCTGCCGGAATAGAGATGAGATGTAAATAAAATGTTATCGGGACAACTGCTATTTAATTAAAAGCGTTCATGGGCTCTACGACATCAGAAAGGCTATCGTGTTTAGCTCAGTGATTGACTTACATATTTTACGAACATTGTTTTTGAATAAAACCAACATCTTCCTCTACAATAACCGAACAGTGAATAAAATTGTCCCGGAAACTAATCTTCGAGATATTTTCATCACATGCACTGGCAAAAGCATAACCTCCAACTCTAGTGGTGGGAGTGTAAAGCAATCCAGTGTACTGAGAGTTAGTATCAGAGGAACTCTATCATACAATGACCTACTGTATGCTCATTCCATAGCGCTGAATAAACGGCCCTGATTAGAAGTTGAAATTATTATTCCATGGCTGTGAGAACATTGGTTGGTTGGTACTGGGTAATTGGTTTTCCGTTCATGTGCGGGTCGTCAGCTAAGCTGTATCACTCAGAGTTATTGTGATGGTTGATCGAGACAGTTGGGCCTAAAATTTACTGTTTTTTTAATCGCTCTCTGTTATGTTGTTCAAGTCTATTTTTATTAAATAGAATAAGGAAATAAAGTTTGCAGCTCCTTCAACAAAGGTTTTGGCATCACTTGTATGAGTCTGTTTGCTGAAGTGTATATCAGTTCAATGTCCCGCAAAATAATGAAGGTTTCAAAGAATTTTTGTTGTGTGGAGACAAGCCGGGGAATAGTTGCTTCGGGTGTGAATTGCTTGGAGGGTTGAATTCCATATTATTAACAGATGACTGATTTTGATTTAAATTTTGCTTTCGAAATTTACATAAAGTGATTTTATCACTCCGTTACATTAGTGCTGCGATTGTAGCCAGTCATTCATAGGGGTTGGGATTCTAATTAGCGTCAAATTCTTAGAAAATGCGGTGGTAATTGCAAATATAGAAAATCAGACCCCGGTTTAGTGGTTTTTAAATACTATTATATCATAATACTATTACATTATAATTAATTAATAATAACAAAGAAATATAAACGTAGCACACAAAAATAGTAATAAACAAACTTACTCCATTGGAAAGTTAATTAACACGGGAATTATATATCTGAACTGAAACCGATAGAGACATAGTAAGCAAACTTGATTATCACAGCGCTACTGAGACCCTACCCGCCCCCCAAACCCTGCAAGGCGATGCTCAATAAACATCAGACCTGTGGATTCCATTGTTTGATGTTACTCGAGTGTATCGTCTTATCTGCGTCAAGAAGGACACTTCCTAAGTTGAAGAGGCAGTTGGTTATTATTACAAGATAGGTGGGTGACGGTGCTTGTTGCATGATCAATGTGTGGTGGAATATTTTAACTACCCGCTGTCTTGTCTATTCAAAATGAAACAATTATAGATGGGGTAATATGTAGAATTATATTATATGTTGCAGTATATAATTTTTTTTTCTTACGAAATATCCATTTAGTAAACGATGGTCATGGCCTTTTGTATACCATTTCTTATAATTTTACTCCCTTTTTTCCCGTCAATATAACCCTTTTTGGGTAGGTAAGACAACAACGGCATATCCTTGGTAACAGCCAGAACGTGTGCAGTACCTTCTATTCTTATTTTATTCTGGGATTTATTCTGACCAGGTTTTGGCAGTACCAATAGGCCTGACCAACAAACACTGAAAAAGGTATTAAAGTTTATAATTTTTGTTTAAGAGAGTAATTTGTTGGAGTTTAAAATGGCCTGCATATTCAAGGTGTGACTGATTGCTTTTGGATGTGCATGAACCACAGAGGTACACCTGGGCTTTAAACCTATGAATGTGGTCATGTGGTCCCTAAGATCTCCATAAAATGCCAATTATTATGATAACAAATCTATATTTTCTTTGGCAGTAACAGATTTGTTAGCTAACTAAGAGTAATAATTTCAAGTCTTTATCGGTAAATGGAACTTGAACATAGACCGGAATTATTCACGAGGGTATTATGAAAAAAGAAGGGCAATTCACTGGATAAACTATAGACTTGTAAAAAATGTATCAGAAATCATCCAGATTCCTTAAGTCATTGAGAGTGAGGTCAACATTCCCAAAAAGGGACCGAACCTATTCAACAGAAACCAAAAGCCTTTTCTTATGCAGTTAGATAAGCAAAGGACGAGTTGGTTAAGATAGTGTTAGCAGCAGGCATCACTGATGAATCTGATTCCCTCTATGTTGCTGCATGTTAAGAAGAGGGTAGCAGGTCAGAGTGTCGAAAGACGAAATGTAGACAGACAAATTCTCGAAAGGACAAAGTGTCGAAGGGTCAAAATGTCGAAAGAACAAAGTGTAGAGAGGACAAAGTGCCGAATGAACAACGTGTCGAAAAATATCGTACTTGAAACAGATTACCAGAAAGCATAAGACTGATTTAACCATTTTACGTGTCGTAAAAGGGTTGTAGGATACAGTATAATACACCTCTCTCTCTCTCTCTCTCTCTCTCTCTCTCTCTCTCTCTCTCTCTCTCTCTCTCTCTCTGCTTATATGTCCATTATGTAACCTTACTTTGGACTGTAGGTAAGCTTTTCAGCATAACATTAACAAGCATCTGGACATTCAAACAAAAGTAAAGAATAAATAATCTTATTTACAAGAAAATACACATGCATTTGTATAAAAAAAACTTTGTAACATAACTATTGCATCAAAATTTACTTAAAGATTGTGAGCGAAGAGCTCTCATATACTCCAATCCAGCACTGACGTCCTATGTATTAAAAATGCCTCTCAGTCTTCCTTTTAAGAGTGTGCATTTTTGTATTTTCTTATGACATCTCTGCCTTGGTGCATTTGTTCTAAAATCACTTCAGTGCTGGCTTGTTCCAGACGAAATTTTCTCAAGAGCTTGTCCTTAATAGGGTGACAAATTGCCATTCTTCTATGAAATACGTTATTCCAACCTTCGATTGAGTTATTAGTTCTTGGCAAGTCATTTTGAACCCTTTCTTGGACTGACCACTAATTGATTTCAAACACTGGCTTCCTTCTTTGGGTGATACCCAACCATGTAGCCTTAAAATACTGGAAAAACTCTCCCAAGATTTCATCTCTTCATCAAGAGACTCCATTAGTTAATTAAACAAGTCACAAACATCACTTAGAGGAACAAATGCAAGTGCTTGCAACTGCTTAGAACAAATGCATAGTTGCTATACCATGTTTGCAACCCCTTGGCTTGGATTTTTCTCCACAGACATTGTACGAAGTGAAAGAAACATCCATAAATTGTGGCTTCTGGGAAATTTCTCCTCGTTTGGTTGATGGCTGAACGTTCAAAATCAGCGGTGATTGAAACGGGGATTTAATTGATTTTTATACAAGAGATCAATAATAGTGGAATAAGTGTTCTCGTCTTTCTTTTCGGTGATGCAGTATACTAATGGTAAAGTCTTATTTTTGAGCAACAAGACCATGAATGACATATAGTTGTTTTTCTTTAGGAGCCGACTTAAATGTTCCATCGCAGAACCATCTTCTGTTAATCCTCAAGGTGTTGATATTGTGGGTTGTCGAATATGTTTTTATTTCATTTTCAGCAAACAATAAAAATGGCTCTCCTCTCGTGGTTACAGCCAAGTCTTCTTATTGTCCGCGCAAGAGAATTCTTTTGGGGAAACTTTTCGACTATGTCAACTTGAATATCGCTCGTGGACTGATTTATTATAGACGAAGAGGTTTCTTCAGAGTGCTGGGACTTGTCTGCAATTTGATATATAACTTTTACGGCCTCAATATGAGAACTGTCAGGTTGATGGGAATGCTCTTTAGTTCTGCCAGTATTTTCGTCCTGAGTCATAGCTCAAAAATGTCGTTCCTCACATTTCCAGTAACTACGTTCCCCTATCACTTTGTCAATGAAGTACGCGTAGCCTTCGTGCAGCAGCTTCTTTCCTCCCATTTGTGTCTTGATGATTTCCATCCTCAAGGGTTTGGAAGAACTGAATTATAAATGTTTAAACCTCAAGGAAGTTACTGGTTAATGTAGCAAAAGGTCACGAGTCAGTAAGTAATGTTAACATTTGGTAAGTTCTTAGGCCTTGGTAGCTAACTAGGTAGTTTATTAGTCAATTTGTTTACCTTTGAGTTAAACAATTAGTTTTAGTTAATTAGTCAACTAGAGACTTGATTTGTTAGTGAGTTAGATCATTAAAAGGCCAGTCATACATGCCTTCTCTCCCACTGCGACGTTTTGCCCTTACGACATGTTGTTCATTCCACACTTTGTCCACTCGACATTTTGCCCTTTCGACATTTTGACCCTTCGACATTTTGTAAGGTTATCTACTGATACATATTCCTAAAAACTCGACTTCATGAAAGGTTGTTGGAATATCCACATCAGGAAAGAAACCCAACCTGTAATCTGGCATGCCTGACAATCACATTGGACCCCATTGAATTAATTAGTCAGAATAGTTCTTTTTAACAAATGTTGATTCAATTCGATTTAGGTCTTCTCCTAAGCAATTACACTCTAACTGCAGGAGTTTCTCTCTAAAAGGGTAATAACATTAATCGTAGTATGGAATTAATTCTTATACTTATCACGACATATTCGGAAAGAGCAAGGAGAGAGGAAGGGTGACAGTTACGTGCCAAAGATGTACAATGAAATTGGGATGTGAATTATTAGTCGCTAATTCACATTTGCACCAAAACCTTCATCCATTTCAATTTGTTTGACAATCTTATGACTTTAAAAGCGGGGTTTATCAGATTAAGGCTCGCAAAAAAATAATAATAATAAAAGAATAAAAGGAGAATTTAGTGCCCTCCGCATCATTAAACTGGATGTCAGGCAGAGGGAAGTTGCAAATGATTCAACAATATGAAGCCGTTCCTTGACAGTTTCCGATGTTCACTCTTTTTCAGGTTCTTTGAAATGAAAATATTTAGGAAAAAGTACCTGTTTTTAAGGGTAACAACGGAAATGAAAATCATATTCACTGTAAATAATTTCCAAATAAGATTTGAGGTGTATTAAAAACACTGACGTAGATTTAATTCCTTCAGCCCTGATCAAGGCAAAATTGGTACTATTAAGAATCATTCGGCTTGAACATCCATTTGAAAACGTCAGAAAATAATTGTTTATTTATTGTTTCATGTTGCCAGCTGTTTCGGAGTTATTACCTATACGATATTACAACTTCCTGGGTCACGATATCCAGAGATGAAGTAGAAATTGATCAGAGAAAACCTGAATATCGGTGATAATACAGCTGACATGTTACATCACACTGTCATTTACAAGACTTTGACATTTCATCAAAATGGAATCCACATGTTTAGTAACCTGCGCAATACAGCCTTATTAATATGAGTGATTTCTTAGGTGGACTTCCTGATCGGTGCACCCCTGGTTTTGTTGGCATAAAAACATTTTCATCGTTATTTTTTGTGGTCATGCAAGGGCCATATATTTGTTTGAGGAAGCTGTTAATAGAAGGAATCTTTCAATTATATCACCTTGATAAAATGGTAACATTGTTGATGAATGGTAAATTGTTTAAAACGTTAAGTTTTCAATCTCAAGGCAAGGGAAGAACCAAAGAAAACTGGGAAAACCAAATCCATTGGAGAAACGGCGCCGGGAACTTCTTCTAGAAGAGACCCATGAAAATTTTCTTCGGACAAAGATTTATAAAATAACAGACCTCTGTCTGTCTGTCTGTCTGTCTGTCTGTCTGTCTGTCTGTCTGTCTGTCTGTCTGTCTCTTGTAATAATCTTTCATTTCATATTAGAAAATGGCAGGGACTATATGTCTTTTAATGTAATATTTCCCTACAGAAGCAGCATAGAGATGTTCGTTTAATGACTGTGTCGAGCGTTATTGATTCTTTGCAGATTTTGCTACTGGTGTTATTTTATATCGGAACATCTGGAAAAAGAATACAACGAATTTGCCAATGCTTGAGACTAATGGGCGTAAAAACGAAAAAAAAAAAAAAAAAAAAAAGATTTTCGTGCCTGTTGATGTAATTCAAGATGTCTTCGCCATGTCTTAAAATGATAACAGATGAGGAGGAGAAGGAAAGGTGTTGATCAGTTTCTTCGGCGCTTCTTAAACCTCCTCAGAGTTCAGTATGAAAGTAATTCAGAGAGAATAAGAAATAAAACTCCGTTATGACTCAAGCAAATAAAGACCAGGCAAGCAGTGCACAAAATAATTGATGATCTGAAAATTTTATTTATGTGAATTTTTCCTAAACTGTACATACCTCCACTTTGAACACTAATCACTTCCGACATTTTGTTTATACAAAAAAGAGGTAGGTGCTCAGTCTCCAGTGAAACAGAGTAATTACCAAGAGGATAACCTCATACCTGTTCTTGTGGTTGTGTGGCAACTGCCTGATCTAGACCTCCGAATACAAAGAGCGGTAATAGGGATTAATTGCTTACATGTGAAGATGTAAGAGATTCTGTTTGTTTCAGAAAATAACTAAAGTGTGATAGAGCAACTTTTCTTGGGTTGTTTTCTCACTGGATCTAAGATTATATGTATTAAAAACTGTAATTACTGAAATTTGGAACATTTATCAAATGACTTTATTCTTAATAGTACTTTGATGCGGATAAACTTACCTGACACGGATGCACTGTAACTTTGGCTCAGTTCCATGTCTAGCTTAGAAGGGGCCACTTCCAGAGCCCATATAAGAAACGTGTGATTTTAAGACATGATTTCTGCGCCCGGTCAACTGATTAACAACGCCTGCTCATTGTTATTGTCTATTAAGGCTGCTCCAGGAGAAAGAGCCCGTGCTGGTGTTTCAGCTTAAACAACTACATTCCTTCCATCGACATCAAACAGCGTCTTCCAGTCTTTTTCTTTTTAGGATTTAGGGAAGTTATATCTGAAATACGGGCAACATATGGGTCATTTTGTAAATAACTAATGTCATGCCCTCTTATCATTGATTACATGGAAAAATACAAACCGTGATTGTAAAGGAATGTGATTTTAATAACGTAAATGTCAGTATTTATCTAAAAGTAAGTTTACTTCGTAAGGAACAATTCTTATGAAAATAAAGTCAATGACTTTGGAAGTTATTAGCTATACTCGGTTTTTTTTACTGAGGCACATTTGCGCCGAATCGCAGGGGTGTCCTTTTAGCTCGGAAAAGTTTCCTGCTAGCTGATTGGTTGCAAATATTTTGTCCGAATAGCATCATTGCTTTCAAATAATTATCAAGTAATGTGAATCGAAACTTATTTACTAACCTAAATTTCTCCCTCAGATATGTGTTTTGTCAATAAATAATGTTAACGAATAAAGAGATTATAAAGGATTGTGATGGTAAGTCTAAATTTAATAACAACACCCGCCGAAGTCAAAGACAGGAGCTTGTTTTCGGATGTACGCTGCATAATTTTTTTACTTTTCACATATTTTAACACCAATCGGGATAAATTACACTAAGCATAAGAAAAA
The DNA here is from genome assembly GCA_039081455.1 of Macrobrachium rosenbergii. NCBI lineage: Eukaryota > Metazoa > Arthropoda > Malacostraca > Decapoda > Palaemonidae > Macrobrachium > Macrobrachium rosenbergii. The sequence goes on from JANJGK010005828.1 coordinate 32,198, forward strand.
CTGTTATTATAAACTTTCTTTGAATACCAGAGTCTACTAAAAACATGGAATTAATAAAACTCGCTATTATCGGAAACTTCCAGGGAGGTAAAAGGAACAGCCTGCGGCGGCCTGGCGGGAAAAACTATCACAGGTGATTATCATTGCAGCATTTTCCTGATTTATGTAAATGTTGAAATCAGTGTTACGTTACTTAGATTACTTTAATGGCTATATCTGCAATGAAAAAGTTTCTGTGCTTCTTTTTGTAGGTGCACGCTAATAAAGATATATTTCGCAGACATTAACAACTTACTCTTTCATGTAAGTTACACCAGACAATGCGAGATAAGAAAACTTTTTTTCTTATTTTGCGTTCTGTTCAGGACACATATGAATTCGTTTAATTATGATTTTTATGCAATTTATGGAACATTACAGTATCCCCAAACCGAAAATGGTGCTATTAATAGAATCTATAACTTTACGACAAAATTAGCAAATCCTTTCTATACGGACTTACATCATAGGCCTACATACACCTAGCTTAACTTATATCAAGCATCAGCTACTGTTTACTGTTACTCCTTACCTTAAAGAGTTAAGCAAATTTTATTGCAATTGTCAAAAAATCGTGTAAGACACATAGACATAGGCTAACCTAGTTTGAAATCTGTGCAAGAAATAAAGCCATAATAAGGGAAGTACATTATTATTATGTAAAAGAAAAAAGAGCGTCTTCATATTTATCATCATATTTATCATAATGATATAACAAAAGGCTTCAGCACAAAAGCCTATAAAAGATTATATGTATCTGAAAAGTTTTCTTGCCCATCAACATTTGCTGGCATGTGGATACCATATGAATAACTAGGCCTACTTATCTAGGTAATTTTATCTAAATTTTATCTAATGCCACAGGCTGTTCCTTTTACCTCCCCGGAAGTTTTCACTAATAGCGAGTTTTATTAATTCCATGTTTTTAGTAGACTCTGGTATTCAAAGAAAGTTTATAATAACATGTTTGTCTTATGCTTAATGTAGTTTATCCCAATTGGTGTTAAAATATGTGAAAAGTAAAAAAATTATGCAGCGTGCATCCGAAAGCAAGCTCCTGTCGTTGACTTCGGCGTGTGTTGTTATTAAATTTAGACTTACCATCACAATCCTTTATAAACTCTTTATTCGTTAACATTATTTATTGACAAAACATATATCTGTGGGAGAAAATTAGGTTAGTAAATAAGTTTCGATTCACATTACTTGGTAATTATTTGAAAACAATGTTGCTATTCGGACAAAATATTTGCAACCAATCAGCTAGCAGGAAACTTTTCCGAGCTAAAAGGGCACCCCTGCGATTCGGTGCAAATGTGCCTCGGTAAAAAAAAACGAGTATAGTGGTAAGAGAGTTAACAATCTGGAATATTAAATGATATTTGTTAGATTCTTTACAGCAATATGCGAGTAAAAGTTCAATAATTGCTCTATAGGAGAAACAATATATTGTCCATTGTCGTTCTCTCAACACTTTTGTTATTGTGCTTCAGTCTTATTGCCTTATTGTTAGAGATCTGCCTCTTCACCGAATAATTTATGCAGATAGAATACATCGGTAGCATAATTCAGCGGGTTTGGCCGTGAGACGGAGAAGCAGGGGAATTGTCAAGGAATGTTGATTATTTCGGAAGTGCCTTCATACCCAGCGACTACTGTTCAGAGATGACTTCTTTGTAGGCCTTCTTTTCTGCGGGCATTAACACTTTCGCTTTTTCATGTTTACGTCCTCGAATCTTGAGCAGATTTTATTTTCTCTCCTTGTTAATATTGTAGGGAGAATTATTTCAGTTATGTTGCCTGGTTAATATTTTTCATTTTAATACGTTATGCATTTTGAATAACTTTATATCAACTGATAAAGAGAAGTTAAAAAATTAATTTTTTCATAGTGAGAAGCCTGAATAAGTGAACCGATTAATTGTCATTGCAGAATTATTTTACTCATTTTCCTTAGAAGACCCCGTCATCATCATCAACACGTTTCAGACTAGGCAACACGAGGAATTATCTTTTTAAAAATTATAATGAGGATGTATTGAAGAAAATGATGATGCTGATCATTTCAGGACAAATTTGTTTTTAATTTAGATGCTTGTGTATTCGTCTTTGTGTGTGTGTGTGTGCGTGAGAGAGAGAGAGAGAGAGAGAGAGAGAGAGAGAGAGAGAGAGAGAGAGAGAGCGAGAGCGAGCGAGCGATTATCGAGATTTATAAGAATATGATAACACTAAACAAGGTTTATATTAGTTATCATTATTCCATGAAAGCTTACCTCCTCTGACACAGGAGTGATCCGAATAAAACGGTATAATTTGATCAGTGTTTAGTCATGTTTTTTTTTTCTTTTACTTTTGGCATCTTATTCGTGTATTCCTTGGCTTCCTCCGTATTTCCAAAGGTAACTTTACCAAAGAGATAGGCAAGGTCTTATAAAAAAAAAAAAAAAGATCCTGTATATTCGTACTATAGAAGAATCAGGGATTTCCACAAACATTTTTTTAATTGAGTTAGAAAAAAAGCTGAGAAAGGGAACGGAAAATGAATTGCATTTCGTAGTCCGTAATTGCATTTTGAGTTCCATTACCAAGATGACGTCAGAGGTTCGGGAATAATCTCGTTAAGGGATTTGCTTCTATGTCAAACTAATTCATTTGTATTTACTCTCCTCTTGAATTATTCATGCTAAGAAGTATTTAATGCAGCTTAGGACGACGGAATCTCACTGGGAATATGAGAGCATATCTCTCTCTGAGTATCATTATGTTTCATCTTTCCTTTTACCCAGGAATTTTAATATTGATTTCGTGATATTTGGAGATCAAACTATATCTCTTCTGTATTGATTTTTATAATCAGCAACAATAATATTGATAATGACAATGGCAAATATGGAAAGACTTTTCACAGATTTATAATTTTCTACATGAAGACATTCGAAGGCGTTGTTTTTGACACAGTTGCAGTTTACATTTACATGCAAAATTATTGCAGTAAAATTTTAGAAGAAAATCTTTAAAATTCAAATAGGCATTTTTGCAGACAGCTCAAGGTAAAGTTAACCAGCCCACTGGCCAATAAGCTTTGATCAGTCGATAACCAACTAATCAATAGTGAGTCCGATTTCGAGATTAACCTAATAGCCATAGACCAAACTCAAAATATACTGACAGTACAGGTGAAGTCTTGCCATCCATGATCGAATCTAGGTTTCAAAGAATAAATACTTTAACAGAGTTATTTTTTATTTGGTTGTAGTTTATACTTCACATTGTCTCCTACTGTAGGGTGCCAGAACACAGTAATGCAATCTTGGACTCTTTGGCCGAAGCTTTACAGTATCGTCAGTTTTTTAGCTTTATGCTTCATGGTTAACAGTGTATATACATACAGAGATATATATATATATATATATATATATATATATATATATATATATATATATATATATATATATATATATATATATATATATATATATATATATATATATAGTAGGCTCTATGGATAGGAAGAACAGTCAGCTCATCATTGACATATCTATTAATAGCTGTGCTTCGGGATCACCCATCTCCCATCTTTTCTGGCTAAAATGATGCAAAAACACTAATTAAAACTTACAACAGAGCTTACAAAATTAAAATGCTCTAAAGACTGAAAAATAGCAATGCCAAAACAAGAAATAGATTACCTTCAGTAGTAAAGTCCAGAGGATGAAAGTTTAATAAGAGTAAACAAGGTTAGGAAGTAAACAAAAATAGAGGAGGGGTACTTGGCTATGTATAAGGGGGTTGAAGTTAAATGATTATTGAGCGATGGAACAGTTTTCTTAATAACCAAGGATTCTAAGATATAAAGGAGGTGTTCCTTCTGCGCCCTGGTCACTTTTTTCAAAGTTTTTATAGTTTAATGGGGTTTTACAAATTAATGAATGATTTCTAATGTTCGAAACTCTCTTTATATTTGAACAGAGATCTAATTATCAATAGGTTACAAGGTATTAATTTCAATTCAAAAGCGGGTAGAAATTTTCTTATTATTTGCCGTAAGTCTCAATAGAAGGTTTTATCATAAATTAGGAGAATAATTGTGAACAAAGGTAGTTTAGGTACCGTTGATATTTCAGGTTTTGGATGGCATGTGGAAGAGGGTAGGCAAAGAGTTAAGCTTAAAATTAAATTAAATTAAATCCTTGTAACCCAATGACAATTAGATCTCTATTCAAACATAAAGAGAATATTCACCTTTTGATGACCTCAGGAGTCATTTACTTGTTTAATTGCCCCAGATGTAACCTGGGGAGGTACTGTACGTCGGCTCCACCCGTAGAATGCTAAAGGTGAGATGAGACTCTCATCGAGGCGTGAGTTATAGAACGGGTATGAAACTATCAAACCCCGAATTCTCTTGTAAACGAGATCACGCAAGGAAATGCAAATATGATATCAACTACAAAGATTTAAAAATCATAGGCAGAGTTCCGAATGACCACAAACTAGCAATTTTGGAATAATTTCTCATTAAGCAGCTTGTTCCCCAACTAAATGCTCAGTCCACGTCATCACCGTTATACCTTTCGTGAGTTTCCGCTGAAGCCGGACCGGAACCTGATAGTCACTCGGTCTTTGCCTTCAGCACTCTTTGGTCAACTTTGTTCCTTCCTGTCGTGCTTCAATTTTCGTAAATTTTTATGTTAAATGTTTTTAACCTGAGTCTGTTTTTAATGCTTGTTCTTTGATTTTCTAGCCTTGAAAATATGACTGATAAGTCTTGAAACGTCAGCTGAATAAAGTACTTTGAAAGGAATGAGGAATTGTCCTGAACCCTCTGCTTGCCGCTGTCTATTGGGTTTTATCGTAACCGCCTTCCACTTCGCTATATCTATCTATCTACATATATACATGCATACATACATACATATATATGTATATATATATATATATATATATATATATATATATATATATATATATATATATATATATATATATATATATATATATATATATATATATATATATATATATATATATATATATATATATATATATATATATATATATATATTTAGGTGTGTGTGTGTGTGTGTGTGGTGCGTGTATTGGGCATGTATACATGTGTACACAATATACTAGAAAACAAAACAGTTTTTGAAAATTCCTTAACATAGTGCAGGTTCACTGACTGAACCAGGCATATCCTCCCAAAAGGAGGTTAAATGAAATTAAGCAACATCTCCGAATGTAACTGTGAAGATGCCTCAGATCCGGAAGACAATAAAAACTGGTTTAAACATCCTCCAGCCGAAACTTTTGTTGCTGCCAATTTTGTAACTTTTTATTTCGCAGATTTTTTAATCTTGTGATGAAATGCAATTCTTTTATGCACACATCTACACATCTCTCTCTCTCTCTCTCTCTCTCTCTCTCTCTCTCTCTCTCTCTCTCTCTCTCTCTCTCTCTCTCGCTCTCTCTCCTCGTCTTCTTCTTCTCAAACTGTTAGAAAAAAATTGCTTGTCCATGATATGGTTAGTTTCATATCCATGGGTCAGTGTGCCTGCAATGTAAAATATTTCATAATTCTTATCGTCCTGTGCATGCTAAATATGCATGTAATTCTAGGTGGCTTGCGTTTCTTTCTGTAAGGTTCAGTACCTCCCTGTTGATTGGAAGTCACACTCCTGTTCTGATCAAATCGTGGAGAGATGTTCCTAATCCTGTAGTCAAATTATTGGATTGCTTTATTGATGACAGGGCTGATATGTTATTTGTCTAGTTTACCTTTTTATTTATTTTACTGATTAATAATTATATTTTTATGTTTAATGATTATTTTTCTCACATAATTTATACATTCTTTAACTAGGTCACATTTTCTTTAGTGGGATGAGTTCCTTATTTGGGCCCTTGAGCTTTTAACATTCTGCTTTTCCAACCAGGTTGGTAGCTTGGTTTGTAATAATAATAATAATAATAATAATAATAATAATAATAATAATAATAATAATAATAATAATAAAAAAAAAAAAAAAAAATAATAATAATAATAATAATAATAATAATAATAATAATAATAATAATAATAATAATAATAATAATAATAATAATAATAAATCTTATAGATTTTTCGGAATTTATGAGTCTTTAATTCACTCAGTAGTAAGAAATGCACGGGAAGTTTGGGAATTTATTTCACTAACTTGTTTGAGCAGAGTCAAAATCCTGGCGTTTATCAGAATAATGATTCAAGGATTTTCACTGAAAATATTATCAAGAAGTTTGAAGTAACCGGTGATTTAAAGGTCAATTGAAAAATGCACTTTAATAAAAACATCCATTCTTTTCCCTATTCATAGCTATCTCAAGGAACCCCAATCCTTCCTTTTACAGTTATTTAGTACTTCCACCTATCTCGACATTCGATCCTCTAAGATCTTCTTACCTCACACACAGACAAACACATGCACCACACACACACACGCACACACACACACACACACACACACACACACACACACACACATATATATATATATATATATATATATATATATATATATATATATATATATATATATATATATATATATATATATATATATATATATATATATTGAATCATCTTCCCGCAATAAGTTATGACTCCAGTAAATCAACGCAATTGTCACTGCAATATTCTTACTTTGTCTGCGGGGTATACATTCCCCGTTGGTTTCCACAGACACTCCGAGTCTCTTCTCAGTCTTTTTCAGCGCCTGCCTGACGTCAACTATTCTGTGGCTTACATTTTCCAGACACTGCCATCATTGGTTGTAGTTACTCCCTTATGCAAATACGATCAAACCTGTTTCACATGTGTGTATGCCACTTTTTTACTTTACCAAGATTTCCTGAACAATGTCTTCTGTTTTGTACCAATTTCTCAAACAGAGTACCACACTGCATTGCTAAATTCATGCTTCTCTTTCCTCGCTATCTCTCTGTTCCATCATTCCTGTTTCCCTGTCCTCCACCTTCGAAGATCACCCATTCTAGTAATAACTGTATCATCTTTCGTTATGCTTCCCTCACATCCTTTTACTTTCCTTCACTTGGAAATAATCCTCTTATTCCTACTACAAGAATACGTTCTCAGGAAATCACGTCCATATGATTAGATTCTTGACGAACTGCGCTCAGTCGCTAAGTTGATTAGGAGAGCATCGTTCAGCTGAAGCTAAGCGACCGGACATTCCAGTCGCTTTCTTAACATCAAAATTTGAGCAACCAAAGGAAAACTCACGCCTTCTGGAAATATGGACGTAGATTCCGTAAAACGTGAGAAGATACTTTAGAGGTTTATATTCTCTCTCTTTTATTTATAGGGTTCGTTCGGATGCGTCGACGGAGGCAATATTTGAACAATTCTAAGGTGATCAAAGACGCTGGAAAAAGGAAAGTGCTTATGTCTCAATCCGGACAAGTTTTAGCTCTTTTCTCCAATTTCATAAAGTATGTTGTTGGTGTGACTTTCTACATTCTATGCTTTTGGTTATCTATTCTTCCTTACTTTTCACAATTTCTTCATGACGGTGTTTCATTGGCTCCAACATCTTTCACATTGTATTGACATGCATGACAAAATTAGATTAGACGCCACTTCAAGTAGGTTTAGTAAATGCGAATTATGTAAACTTACGAAAACTCACAAATAGTTCAACAAACTGAAACCTATTTCCTGGAGTTTGAATTCACGAACGAAGTTCTAACGTCAACTTCAAAGGCTTC
>JANJGK010005829.1:0-42371 GCA_039081455.1 Macrobrachium rosenbergii
TTTTCATACACTTCTTCGTCTCCTGAAGTGGCCATATGCCAGCAACCTAATTAGAATATATTAGGGGGAAATAATGGACTCTTATAGATTCCTATCTTAAGTCTATAAAGCTTTATAGAAGTGATATTAAACTTTATATAAAGCCTAGGTCTAAAACGAATGAGTAGTAAATCCGTAATGTAACTAATTGAATTAGCTTACTAAAGCGCCAGTGTAAATGAGAGATAGAGAGATTGTAAATGAGAGAGAGAGACGATTAGGCAGGTCATAGTTATATACGTTCTAAAAACTTGCGTATGAGAGAGAGAGAGAGAGTTGATTACGCAGATCATAGTTATATATACGTTCTAAAAACTTGCGTATATGAAAGAGAGAGAGAGAGAGAGCTTCCGCAGGCATACACACGTTCTAAAAACAACGAGAGAGAGAGAGAGAGAGAGAGAGAGAGAGAGAGAGAGAGAGAGAGAGAGAGAGAGAGAGAGAGAGAGAGACCCTCTTAGATACAATGGGCAAGTCATAACGGCTAAAGAATTTAAACGGAAAACGGTCGCTATCGACCTTATTGTCCCCTGAAATAAAGGCGAGAATTCTCCGTTATAAACCTTACGGGCGGTTGAGGATTTTTTCTCTATACTTTTACGACTTTTATTACAATATTTATTTTTTACGACTTTTTATTTCAATAATTTACATAAATTTTGATACCATTTACATTTTCAATGTGTTAGTTTCGTTGACATTTACGAATAAATAAAGTAGACTTTAATATGATGGGTGTAAGATAAGGTTGTTTGTCGCCTATAGGCCTACGGGTGGGGTCAGCTTCCAACGGATTAGCGGGATCTCTCTCTCTCTCTCTCTCTCTCTCTCTCTCTCTCTCTCTCTCTCTCTCTCTCTCTCTCCTAGCCGTTATCAGATGTTATAATCGTCTGATATTTGCAGGGAGAGAGAGAGAGTATTCCCCCGTTAGCTTCGTACAAGACGTAACTAGGATCATTAAAAGCAGGAATAGGCCTAGACCGATAAAATCAGATTATTATTATTATTATTATTATTATTATTAACTTGAATATTATTATTATTATTATCATTAGTATTATTATAATCATTGTTATTATTATAATCATTATTATTAACTTGAATAATAATAATAATAATAATGGATTCCAAGATTTTGCGACTGTTGAAGGCATTTTGCCACACTTTTTCATTATTCGAGTGCTGCGTTTGGAAAGGAGACCTTTTAGGGTGGGGGTGGGGGTTAGGGGTACTGCGTTTGCCCATCTTGCTACCCTGGGGCACGTCCTAATTCGAGAGAGAGAGAGACAGCCAGAGACAGAGACAGAGAGAGAGAGAGAGGGAGTGTGGAGTGTATTTCAGATGATTTAAAATTAAACGACCGAAATCGGGTGGGAATCTTGTCTGATGAGGGGGAGAGAGAGAGAGAGAGTTCCAAGGCACCGCTGTTCCTATTAAGTAGAAATTCCTTCTGGAATTCGCTGAATCGATTAATTTATTTAAATAAAAAAACAAAGGAATTTTTAAAAATTATAAATGGCGACGAATTTTGACAGGAATCCTCAACCGTTGAATTTTAATTATATGCTCGAATAAAGAAACAATTTCTCTCTCTCTCTCTCTCTCTCTCTCTCTCTCTCTCTCTCTCTCTCTCTCTCTCTCTCTCTCTCTCTCTCTCTCTCACGCATTAGTAAGTTTAAGTATCTTTATTATGGCTTTGCTATTCCAAGTTCGTTTTCGACCGAGTCATAAATATATCTTTGCTATCATTTCTACGAAAAGCTTTATATGGGAATCTTTAGACTCCATTTTATATTTATTTAATTAAATATTTATTCTTTCCGGGAGGCTCCTTTATACCCACAAAGGTCGCTGGCATAAGGCCACCACCTACAGCTACTTCTACAGGATCATCAGAATCTATAAGGGGCGAAGCGTATGAAAAATGGATGCTGAATTTCTGGAAGGATTCAAGTTATTGCGTAGGAAAAAATATATATGACCTAGAGCATGAACAGACACACGCACAGACACACACACACACACACAAGTTATGCAGACAAATGACAGACAAACCGACAGACTTTTCTAGACATGACATATAGGCCTATGATAGTACGAAGCTTTTGACCTGAAAATATATATATATATATATATATATATATATATATATATATATATATATATATATATATATATATATACTTTTATTAATTGTAAATTTATGTGAATTCTTTTTATAGTTTTATATTTTTACTTGGTTTTATTTTAGTTGGTTTCTGTGTCTGTCTGTCTGTCTGTGTCTGTCCTCAAGTCTTGTAACTCAATTGTGGATGTGTTCCCTTCGTTCCCCTTCCCTCTTCCCTCCCCCTCCCCCTCCCCCTCCCGGAGCAACGATCGAGTGTTAATGTAGCTGTGTCCTCCCCCTCCCCCTTCCCTCCCCTTCCCCCTTCCTCCTTCCCTTACCCTCCCCTCCCCCTTCTGGAGCAACGATCAAGTGTTAATTTAGTGTCCTTCCCCCCCCCCTTCCCTCTTCCCTCTTCCATCTCCCTCCTTCCCCTCCCCTCCCCATCCCCCTCCGCCTTCTCGAGTATACAATCCAGTGTTAATCTAGTTGTGTCCTCCCCCTCTCCTTCCCTCTGCCTTCCCCTGCTTCCCCTTCCCCTCCCTTATCCTTCACTCTTCCATCCCCCTCCCCTCCCACTCCCCCTTCCCTTCACCTCCCCTCCCCCTTACTTTTTTCATCCCTCTCCCTTTCCCCTCCCCCTCCCCCTTCTGGAGCATACGATCAAGCGTTGCTGTGGATGTGTCCTCCCTCCCCTCTTCCATTCCCCTCCCCCTTCCGAAGCACATGATCAAGTGTTAATTTAGCTGTGTCCTCCCCTTCCCCTCTCCCTTCCCTTTTCCATCCCCTCCCCTTACCTCTTCCATCCCCTCCCCCTTACTTCTTCCATCCCCTTCCCACACCCTTCCCGTCCCCCTCCCCCTTCAAAAGCACACATCAGGTGTTAATTTAGCTGTGTCTTCCCCTCCCCTTCCCTCTCCCATCTCCCTCCTCCTTTCCCTCCCCTCCCCATCCCCCTCCCCTTCTCGAGTATACAATCTAGTGTTTAGTTGTGTCTCCCCTTCCCCTCCTCCATACCCCTCCCCCTTTCGACGATCAAGTGTTGATTAGTTGTGTCCTCCCCTTTCCTCTTCCATCCCCTCCCCCTTCCTCCTCCCCTCCCACTTTCCCCTCCCCCTTCCGGAGCACACAATCAAGCTTTAATTTGCGTCCTCCCCTTCCCTCTTCCATCCCCTCCCCTTCCTCCTCCCCTACCCCTTCCCCTCCCCTCCCACCTCCCCTCCCCCTTCTGGAGCATACGATCAAGTGTTAATTTTGCCGATTCCTCCTCCTCCCCCTCCCTCTTCCATCTCCCTCCTCCTTTCCCTCTCCTCACCATCCCCCTCCCCTCTCTTCCTTCCCCCTTCCTCCTCCCCTCCCCCACTTCCCCCTCCCCCTTCCGGAGCACACGATCAAGTGTTAATTTAGCTTTTCCTCCTCCCCTCCCCTTCCCTCTTCCATCTCCCTCCCCTCCCACATCCCTTACCCTGCCCTGCCACCTTCTCCTCCCTTCCTCTTCCCTTCCCCTACCCCTTCCTCCTCCACCCCATTCCCCTCCATCCCCTTCCCATTTTCCTCCCCTCCACCTTCCCACTCCCCTACCTCATCCCCTCTCCTTCCTTCTCCCCTCCTCATTCCCTTCTCCCTCCTCCCCTCACCTTCCCTTTCCCCCTCCTCCCCTTTCTTCCCCTTCCCCCTCTTCCATCCCCTTCCCCTTCCCCTTCCCCCTCTTCCACCCCCTTCCCCCTCTTCCATCCCCTTCCCCTCCCTCTTCCATCCCCTCTCCCTTCCCCCTCCCCATCCCCTCCCACTTACCCTTCCCCTCACTTCCTACTCCCCCTCTCTTCTCCCTCCCCATAAACGGACATCAATTTGATTGACTATAATCACAAATCGGTTACAATTTCTGTCAAAACTAAAAAGCATAACATAAAAGCTAAAAAAAAAATGTTAACCATGTCTACAAAAATAACAGCGTGGGCCCAAACATGGAAGGAAATGCTACGAGAAAAGAAATATATATATATATATATATATATATATATATATATATATATATATATATATATATTTTTTTTTTTTTTTTTTTTTTTTGTAGCATTTCCTTCCATGTTTGGAGCCCATGCTTGTATTTTTGTAGACATGATTAATTGTAAGAAAATCCTGGTGTGTCTCAAAAAATTGTTGTTTACTTTTTAGTGCGTTTCAGTAAAAGCATGTTTATTTTTTTTATTAGTGAAAAATTCCATGCAATGTGTAAGATATCAGAAACGAATGACGTAATTACTTGATACAGCAAAAACGTCTCTTCCCCCATATGGACTGAGAGAGAGAGAGAGAGAGAGAGAGAGAGAGAGAGAGAGAGAGAGAGAGAGAGAGAGAGAGAGAGACGCACACACCAAAACTCAGCAGAGCTACAGACGCACAGACAGACATACAGACAATGCACGTGAACAGAAATAAATTTCTTTAAATTAATTTAAAATTATCTTGTTCAAATCTCCAGCAAATTCGTCCGATTTTCAGAGTTACCAAAACACTCAGAGCAAAAAACCTTAAAAATCGTTTTATTTTTCAATAAAAACGACATTTTTTTCCCACAGACTATTATTAAATATCATATGTTATAGATATATCTTTCAATAATAAAAACGTGAAGTGTATTATTGATTTTGAAATGCCCAAGACAATAGTCCTTTTTTGAGAATGCCCAGCGGACAAGACACAGGGCAGACGAATTTTGAGAGGGGGTCGAGGCATAAAATAAAAATACGACGATGAGATGAAATTATTACAATTATAAATCATAACATTTAAAAATTTTAATATAGAAACTTTGGTATGTTTTAGATTTAATGGGGGTTAGATTGAAAGGTTTTAGCTTTGAATTATTATATATCAAAAGCGTTCGAGTTATGTGATCTGTAAAGTTGCTATTAGTTATTTTATATATAATTATCTAGCTAATTCCTATAACTATAATTAAGTAGCCTTTATAGCTAATGAGTTATTATTTATGTTTTGATTCAAATCATTAATTGAACAGAGTTTAATTTGACACAGCATTCTTTAAATCGTAGATAATATTCTACATAATTACAAGACATTGCTAGTTACAGTGTGTACCATTATTTCACATAAATCTTTTAAATAATGTGGTCCTGACTCATTTATTTACATTAAGATGTGATTTGATACACATTTAATATCGATTCAGTCTAAACTGAATACATTCTATTATATCTGATGAATTCATTTAATTCTAGTTCCGTTACCCTGCAAATGATGTCGTGATAATATTTTACAAGACGACTTAACAAAATTTGCCTAAAAATATCTAATTTGAGAATAAAGTTAGCTCTGTCATTGCTTAATACTTATGAATAATTCATTTAATTCAATAATTGTCAGTGCATTGTCTGTTTAATGATTGACAGAATGACACGTTGTGTTTTAATATAAAATAAGTGTCAAGTTTCAATGTTCGTCTTGCGGTTTGTTTTACCAGACAATCGTAGGAAAACAGCTTTTAGAATTCTCAGTTTTGATCAAAGTACGTCATTAATGGTGATTTTTTAATATAAAACAATAAATCGTTTAAGTATTCTTCTTACATATCATTACATGAATAAATGTAGACATTTATATATCAAAATATTTGTGCTTAGACAATAGTTATATGCTAAACGAAGCCTTAAGTTTGACAGTTGCTTAGCACCGTTTTCACCATTAATTTATTTTGGCAATTTTAGCGAGATTAAACAATAGTCTTCAGGGCCAAAGGAAACAAGAATGTTTTTGAAATCTATTCCTCATATCACATTGTTTAAAAATCTCCTCTCTTTCGTAAATTTCCGTGTTCATCTCCAGTAAATTCGTCTGCTTTGTTCGAGTTACCAAAACATTCAGAGCAGAAAGCCTTAGAATTCTTTTTATTTTTCAATACAAACGACAGTATTTGCTGCAGACTAGTGTTAAATGTCATATTTTATATAAATGTCTTTCGACCATAAAAATGTGAAACATGTTATTGATTTCTTAATGTACAAGACAATAGTCCTTTTTTGAGAATGCCCACCAGACGTGGCACAGGGCAGACGAATTTTGAGAAGGGATCGAAGCGTCAAATAAAAATACGACGATGAGATGAAATTATTAAATTCATAAATCATAACTTTTTTTGAATTTTAATATAGAAACTTTGGTATGTTTTCGATTTAATATGGGTAAGATTGAAAGGTTTTAGCTGTAAGTTGTCATATATCAAAAGCGTTCGAGTTATGTGATCTGTATGAGTTGCTATTGGTTATTTTATATATAATTATCTAGCTAATCCCTATAACTTTAATTAAGTAGCCTTTATAGCAAATGAGTTATGATTTATGTAGTAATTCTAATTATTAATTGAACAGAGTTTAATTTGTTGCATTACTCTTTAAATCATAGATAATATTCTATATAATTACAAGATATTGCCAGTAACGATGTATACCATTATTTCACATAAATATATATTTTAAATAATGTGGTCCTGACTCATTCATTTACATTAAGATATGATTTCATACACATTTAATATCGTTTTAGCCTAAACTGAATACATTTCATAATATCTGGCGAATTAATTTATTTTTAGTTCCGTTTCCCTGCAAATGATGTCGTGATGATACTTTACAAGACGACTTAAGAAAATTTGCCCAAAGATATCTAATTTGAGAATAAATTTAGCTTTATCATTGCTTAATATTTATGAATGATTCATTTAATTCAATAAATTTCTGTGCATTGCCTGTTTATTGATTGACAGAATAATACGTTGTGTTTTAATTTAAAATCAGTGCCAGGTTTCAATGTCCGCCTTGCTGTTCGTTTTACCAGACATTCAAAGGAAAACAGCTTTTAGAATTCTCGGTTTTGATCAAAATAGGTCATTGTTGGTGATGTTTTAATATGAATCATTATATTATTTTATTATTCTTCTTATATATCATTACATGAATAAATGTAGATATTTATGTTTCAAAATATCTAAGCTTAGACAATAGTTATATGTTAAGCGAAGCCTTAAGTTTTCCAGTTGCTTAGCAACGTTTTTAAAATTAATTTATTTGGAAATTCAAGCGAGATTAAACCATCATCTTCAGGGCTAAAGGAAACAAGAGTGTTTTTGAAATCTATTCCTCATATCACATTGTTTAAATATCTCCTCTCTTTCGTGAATTTTCTTGTTCATCTCCAGCAAATTCGTCTGCTGTGCACGAGTTACCAAAACACTTAGAGCAGAAAGCCTTAGAAATCATTTTATTTTCGATAAAAACGACATTATTTGCTGGAAACTAGTATTGAACAGTATATTTTATATAAATGTCGTTTGACAATAAAAACGTGAAGCATATTACTGTTTTTGTAATGTACAAGACAAGAGTCCTTTTTTGAGAATGCCTCGCAGACGAGGCACGGGGCAGACGAATTTTGAGAAGGGGTAGAAGCATAAAATAAAAATACGACGATGAGATGAAATCCGGAAAATTATATATCGTAACTTTTTAAAGTTTTAATGTAGAAACTTTGGTATGTTTTAGATTTATTGTGGGTTAGATTGAAAAGTTTTAGCTCCAAATTGTCATATATCAAAGGCATTCGAGTTACGTGAGTTGCATTAGTTGCTATTAGTTATTTTATATATAATTATCCCGCTAATTCCTATAACTTAATTAAGTAGCCTTTGTAGCCAAAGAGTTATGATTTATGTAATAATTCAAATAATTAATTGAATAGAGTTTAATTTGATGAAGCAACTCTTTAAATCAGAGATAATATTCTACATAATTACTAGATATTGCCAGCTACAAGTAACACCATTATTTCACATAAATCCATGAAATAATGTGGCCCTGACTCATTTATTTACATTAAGATGTGATTTCATACACATTTAATATCGATTCAGTCTAAACTGAATACATTTTATTATATCTGACGAATTCATTTAAGCTTAGTTCCGTTTCCCTGTAAATGATGTCATGATAATATTTTACAAGACGACTTAAGAAAATTTGCCTAAAAATATCTAATTTGATAATAAATTTAGCTTTATCACTGCTTAATACTTATGAATATTTTATTTAATTCAGTAAATGTCCGTGCATTGTCCGTTTATTGAGCGATAGAATACTACGTGGTGTTTTAATTTAAAATCTCTGTCAAGTTTCAATGTTGGTCTTGCTGTTTGTTGTACCAGACATTCAAAGGAAAACACCTTTTAGAATTCTCGGTTTTAGTCAAAGTACGCCGTTATTGGTGATTTTTTAATATAAATTAATATATTAGTTTATTATACTTCTTATATATCATTACGTGAATAAATATGAATATTTATATATTAAAATATTTAAGCTTAGACAATAGTTATATGCTAAACGAAGCCTTAAGTTTGACAGTTGCTTAGCTATGTTTTTAAAATGATTAATTTTGGCAATTTTAGCAAGACTAAACAATCATCTTCAGGGCCAAAGTAAACAAGAAAGGTTCATTAATTTGTGTCGTATATTAAATCGTTGAAATTCTTTGTTATATAACGTAAGATCGAAGATTGAACGATTACGTAAACCAAAAGAGATGCCAGTTACCTAATAAGTTCGTTTTCTATTTTTTTTTTATTATTTTAGTTATTTAATTCCCCAATAGATGTCCATAGCGGCGCAGACCCCGTGAAATTCCTAAATACGACGAGCCTAAAACTATTATGAAAGATATATTTTAAAATGTATGATAAATATGACGTAAAGTATGAATATTAAATATTATATTAATTAAATGAAAGTTTGTATTGAAAATAATTCGATTATATTCAATCTTTACGTTACGATGTCATTCACTTTTGGAAATATTTGAATTTTAAATGTACGATGAATATGACATTGAATATGAATTTTTAATGTGATAATTAATAAATTGAAGGTTTCATTGGAAATAATTTGATTGTATTCCATAAATTATTTTATGATATAATATATTTTTTACGTATTTATTTTAGGCTCGTTATCGCTTGCTACCAATATAAACAAACCAGCATCAAATGCAACCTTTGGTTGAAATGTTTCTTTATTTACGGTAAATATCACCTTATTTTAACCTTTATTCATTTACAGCGTATTGTTTTCGCGTCTATAAAGAAGTTTCGTTATACGTATACCGTTATATCAGCCGTACTTAACGAATTTACAAATAAAAATACGAATTTATCGATGCAATTTTTCGAATTTGGTCGACGTGGCTGACGTTTCCCATGATGGCCGTCGTATTTCGGCGTTTATTTTCCATCCCTTTTTATTTACAGCGATCGTAAGTGTCGTCCATTACATTAATAAATCTTTGACACTTAATTTAAAGTGTCGTAGAAACGTAACTTAGGTAAAAAGTGTCGTAAACGCTTGTAAAGTGTCAGGTAGACTTATCACCTTGGGGTACTCCCTTACGTGGCCTCGTAAGTTATAACGCCCCTGGAAGTGTCAAGTTTCCTTCATAGCGTACCATAAGGTACCCTGAACTGGTGCCTGTAGCATAAGGTACTCTAGGCTTAGGCTGGGTCCTGTATTCTAGGGTACCCTAGGTAGGGACCTGGAAGTTACGGAACCATGGGCTGGGGCTTGTAAGTTAAGGTACCCTAGGCTGGGTCATGTACCTTAGGGTACAAGACCCAGCCTAGGGTAGGTTTGAATTCATGACCCCATTACTGATAATTGGTGATATTAGTTATATTTCTGGCCATAATTTAGAAATGGAATGCAAAGGCCCAGAGGACAGGTAACCCAGTGCCCTAAGCTTCCATAAACTGAAAAGAAAAAGGCAGTAAGAGTGATGGAGGTCTTAGCCGTAAAGGAGTGGTGGAAATTTATAGTGTGCTAATGAAGAGAATGGGGTTTAAGGTTTAGATATAGAGTTGGTTAATGTTTTCATTGTTAATAAGTGTAGTATGAATGTAGAGTGCATAAAATACTCAACCACTGTCTAGAGGTAATTAACAATTGAATTTCTTTTACAGATCTGTAATTGTTTACCATGGCATACACTGCTATCAACCAATACTATGGCCAGCAGCAGTTTAGAGCAAAGGCTAACAAGCGTTGGACCATCTGTCAACCCACGGAAGATTTTCACTTGTATGTGTAAATGGTGAGTGGCTCTTACCTGCCCATGAGGGTGGTACAAAATAATCTTGAGTATCCAAATTATATTCTAATAATGCTGTGATGTTGTCTCTTTGGCATGACTTCAGTACTTTCCCTGACGCCTTACTTAATGTCCTCTTTACTAGAAATACCGTGTAGGGGAGTAGTGGCTCCGGTAATGCATGCCGTGCACTGTAGGCATTACTTCAGGTTCTTTGCAACGTCCCTTTGGCCCCTAGCTGCAACCCCTTCATTCCTTTTACTGTACCTCCATTCATTTTCTCTCTTTTCTATCTTTCTTGCCACCCTCTCCTAACAATTGATTCATAGTGCAACTGTGAAGTTTTCCTGCTGTTATACCTTTAAACCTTTTTACTGTCAGTTTCAGCGATGAAAGTCCTCATAGGTGCTGCTGGTTTTCAGAACTCGGATTGTTGGCTTTGATTATTCATGATGTAGGAATGCTTTCTCAACCAGATCTGTTTTTCTCCAGTCAATGACCAGGAGTGAATGACAGAACTAAGTCAGCGAGTGTTAGTAAAAATTAGAGGCTGTTCAGTAAGATTCCTGATAGCTGGATAACACACTGCACACCTAGTATTGTGGGCCACCATTGTAACATAAACTGCTGGAAACCCACCATTATCTGATTGAAATTACAACTCTTATTGTTTGACCCCTGTAGGTCTCTAGATCCGTGATTACTGCATTTGTAGCGAATCAGTCAGGAGTTGGAGAACACTGTAGCTTTTGAGGGGTGAGTCTTGTATTACCCAAAGACTGCCAACTTTTCATTAAGACAGCATCACCATATTGGCAAAAGGATACATACCCTCTTTCGCCATTACTCCTGTTAATGCTTCCTTGTAGGGGTTTTAGTGCCATCAGTGTACCGCACATGGTGCTCTATAAGCAGTACTTAAGGTTCTTTGCAGCGTCCCTTCAACCCATAGCTGCAACCCCTTTCATTCCTAATGCTATTTTCCTTGCATTTTAATACATTTTTATCGAATGATTAATTTATTAATTTATTTTTCTTGTTAATAAGTGAGATCTCCTCTTTCTGTATTTCATTTTACCTTCTTTTTTTTTTGGAAGCTTGAATTTCAAGTCAGTGGCCCCTGTGGCTTAGTTCCACATGAAAAGGTTTCATTTTCAAAATAAGAATGATAATAATCATTTTACTATTCCTTCATTCATATTCTCTTTCTTCCCTCTTACTTTGCACCCTCTCCAAACAATTATTCCCTCATTTTCAGCGTTGAATTACGTCATAGGTCCCAGCACTTGGGGTCTGGCCTAAATTTTATATTTCAGCTCCAGTTCCATTAATGACTTTGTACACCCCACCTCCCTTATCAGGCCCTACGCATGTGTCAGCAAACCTCAGTCATGTTTTATGACCCTTCTTCCTGATTTTACCCTCCCATGCAACTAATTTCTTAGATGTCTTTGCATTGTGCTCAAACTGGACTGTACGTCAAAGCAAAATTGACTCTTCCACTAAAGACAGGAAGAATAGCATACGTGTTACTTCTCAAGCCCAAAACAGAAATGAGTTTTCAACAGGGTCAGTTGAGCTATTAACTAGATACTGTACAGGATTAGGTATATAGCAACACCTTTGGGGGCCTTGGCCTTCCTCATAAGCAACAGTGTCTGTTACAACAAAGACCATATATGCACCTCGTGCGGTGCACTGTAGGCAGCTCGTAAGGTTCTTTGCAGAGTCCCTTCTGTGACCCTGAGCTGCAACCGCTTTCATTCCTTTTACTGTACCTCTGTTCATATTCTTTTACCACCTCCTTACTTGCCACCCTTTTCTAACAATTGTTTCGTATTGCAACTGTTGCTCCTTGAAAACCTTTTTACTCATAATTTCTCTTTCAGTGCTGAATGACGTTGTAGTTCCCAACTGAAACTAACCTGTACATTACACTTAACAGACAGTTTAAGAGACATATTAGAAGATTTATCACAGCCAAAATGGTTGGCAGAGAGAAAAATAATCATAAAAAGTAGTTGATAAGTACAGGAGTCCACTGAGGAGAGGTGTTACAGGTATTTTTGGATGTTCCTGACCACATAGAGGCTCTTGGGTCTTCACTCCATAGACTTGCAGCATTATTTGTTGAAATTCTTAGCCTCCATATACAGTATTGTTCTTTATTATTATTATTATTATTATTGTTATTATTATTATTATTATTATTATTATTATTATTATTATTATTATTATTATTATTCTTCTTCCAAAGACGAACCCTATTCATGTAGAACAAACCCACCACAGGGGCCATTGACTTGAAATCAAAGCTTTCAAAGAATATGGTGCTCCTTTGAAAGAAGGAATAGAAAGTACAGTAATGGAAAATACAGAAAGAGATGTTGTTAGAAAAACAGATAAATTAGCAAATTAATCAATAAATAAGAATGAAAGTAAAATATTAAAATGCAAATTGAATTGTATGAGGGTAGTAATGCATTGCATCTTTGCTTGAACTGCTGAAGTTCCAGTTGTATGACATCCTCATGGAAACTGTTCCACAGTCCAATGGTGTGAGGAATAAAGGACCTCTGGAACTGAGAAGTTTGACAGTGAGGCACACTTACTGCATATTGGCGCTGCTGTTAAAATACAACATATGAAAAAGTGACAAGCAAGAGACCATCCGTCAGTGGTCCAAGTCATAATTGCTAATCTATCTGTTAGGGCTTGCATTGGATTCAACTAACACTACAGTACTAATAACTCTCTCGTTCCTTAGGTCCCTGAGTGTCACCCAAGATATAGGAGATGGAAGCTGAGATTTTTCTACAATAGTATAGTAATGCGGCCAATTGTTGCTTAATAATGGTAAGGAACATATATATCACTTTTCATTTCCAAAGCAAAGCTAAATAAACGTATGGTTTAGATCCAGTATAAGTGAAGATATTGATAATAAATATTTAATTATTGTTCACTAGTCTAGTTCTTTGGAAAAGGGAAGACAACATATCATGGTAATGAATCCTGATCTTTTGCAAGAACCCTCAAAGCTTTCAAGGATGAAGTCAAAACATTTTGTTACTTTACTTTTCAGTATTTCAGCCAAAGCACTTATGCTCGTGTGGACTGCACCAACTTCCGAAAAGGCCTGGCTTATGAGCAACCAGATGAGAGACAGTTTAGAGCTACGATGTCAAGAGACATTAGCCCAGTGCCACTTCACGGACTAACTAGAGAAGCAGTCGAGAGTATAGTGGCTTTTCATTGCTGGCCACGCAAAGAGAGCCGTGCTGCTTCCTTCCTCCATTACAGTTATTTATCTCTACAGTATCAGACTTCGATTCAAACTTAACAGGGTCTCCTCATTCTGCTGTTGTGAGTATCCTCATAAATTGGAACCTTTCTTATGATTTATATGAGTTAGGGTTTTTGTAATGAAAAAACTAAATATTAAAAATTTAATAGACTTACGCAGCATGTCTCTGTAGCTATTGATTAGCTTGTGAACTTTTAAACTGTTATAGTTGATAAAAAAAATTGATCTTCAAGTTAATTATAACCTCTTAATGGCTTATCTTGTATAGGTATAAGGCTTTGATTCAGCATTGTTAGGACTTGATAAATGATCGATTACAGGCATTCCAATTTAAGCAATTGCATTTTATAGACTCACATTATGTTACGGTCTGTGACACACTGTCAGAATAGTATTACTATAGAACCCCCAGATGCTAAGGCCCTTTTTGTGGTTTATGTATATGAATGAGGAACTGTCTGAATCTAACTGACATTACCCAGATTTTTACCCAAGCTTTATACTGAAGTGTTGGGAATACAATATTATTGGTTAATGTTCCGGGCAATTTTTGCCAGATTAATGAGACAGGACTAGTTTATGACTTAATTACCTATGATACGAAGGGGAGTTTTATTTAAGTCTTTGATATCTGTGGCAATATTGTTTCTCTGCTAAAGCCTTCCTAAGTTCTAGTTTGTTCATGACACTTACCTGACAGATATATATATAGCTGTATTCTCCGAAAGGGACCGACAGAAATTCAAAAACTTACGGCACACGCAGTTGGGCCAGGTGGTTAGTACCCATTCCCGCCGCTGGGAGGCAGGTATCAGGAACCATTCCCATTTTCTATTCAGATTTTCTCTGTCGCCGGTATTGTCAACACCTGTTGTCAATACCTCCGCCGTTGGATTTCGTAAACTTTTCCACTGAGTATTCTGATTGTCTTTTGGTTTTTTGACTTTGGATTTGTGGATAGGCATACGCTTCTTTGGACTGATTTGATTTTGGTTTTGGCTATTTCTTGAACAAGATGTCTGGTTCTAGTTCTGCTAGTTTCAGGGTGTGTGTTGTGAAGGAGTGAAAGGTGAGGCTACCGAAAGCTTCGGTAGACCCTCACACAGTATGCATGAGATGTAGGGGACATGTCTGTATGTTGGATGATCGCTGCAAGGAGTGTGAATCGTTGCCTGATTCTGATTGGAAGGCTTACGATTCTTACGTTCGCAAGCTAGAGCGTGACCGTGTAAGGAGGTCTTCCTCCAGGAGTGTGTCTGTTGGTGGGAGTCAGGGTATTAATTTATCTCCTGTTAATCCTACTAATGCTTCTCCTTTCCCTGTAGAGTCGCCTTCGAACCCTGTGATTGCGTCTGCGGAAGGTAATGCCCTTGCGCAGATTTTGAGCTCCATTCGTACTTTGGAGTCTAAGGTGTTGGCGATCGAAAGTGCAGTGAAGTGTAGTGATCCCCCCAGTGTTGTGGAGGGGGCGTCAGATCGGCCCTATAATGCCTCTAGGCCTGGACCTCTGCCGAACTCCCAGGACTTAGGGAATGGGCATGTCGAAAGCCGCAAGAGGGTTACGGGGACCCCCCACCGATCTGGCGTCCCTTCGGCAGGCCTTGTTGACGTCTCCCAGGCTGCCAAGGATCGTGCTCACGCACGGATCCTTAAGGACTGCTTCTCGTCCTCCGAGGCGCCCTCTCCACGTAAGGGGTCGCGTTCTCGGTTGGACTCTCGTCCGTTCAAGAGGAGCTGCGTTGAAGAGGACGCTTCTTCTCCTCTTTCTCGTGCTTTGGAGTCTTCTCCCGACTGGCTGCGCGATTTGCCGCCGCAGAAGAGGACCAGGACTTCTTCGGAGGAGGACGTTGCCGAGCGTCCCAGCTGCCCCAAGAAGAGAGCTCTCGTCGCCCTTGGTAGAAGGAGGAGGACGTCTCCTTCCCCCTCTTCTTCTCATAAGAGCAGCCCTTCTCCTGAGAGGGCTTCCTCTCCTTCGAAGCGTCTTCTCCAGGATATGCAGCGGCAGTTAGCTTCCCTTCTCGCTGCTAAGGAGACGGAGCCTCGTAGGCGCCGTAAGGATTTGACGCTGCCAGTTAAGAGATCTAAGAGGTCTCCCTCTCCTGCTCTTCGTTCGTCTCTCTCTCCTGCGGTTTCTCGTAGTCGCCCTCATCGTTCATCGGATCATCAGCTCTCCTTGCCCCGTCGTGACGCGCTGGCTGATCAGGACGCTCCTCTTGCAGCTCGGCTTGCCGCTAGTAAGAGTTCGCGCCAAGACGCTCTTCTTGACACTCCTCTTGCTTCTCGCTCTCGTTTTGACGTTCGGCAGGACGCTCCCCAGGACGCTTCTCTTCATTCCTGATCTCTGCACGACGCTCGTCAGGACGCTCGGCAGCTTGTGAGGCAGGACGCTCGGCTGCTTGTGAAGCAGGACGCTCGTCAGGACGCTCGGCAGGACGCTTCTGTACGAGTTACTCTAGACTTTTCTGCTGCTTCTTCCCACGAGAAGAGGTCTCTGGGCCGAATTGGACCCAAAGGTCTTAGTCTCCCTCTAGCCCCGGAAGACTCTCCTGTCGCTCCTGTCGAAGAGGGTGGTTTGTCTCAGGAGTCGGACTCTGCAGAGCAGGAGCAGCCCCCTCTGTCGTCTTCCTCCGACTACCGGGTTTTGGCTAGTATGCTTAAGGAACTTTTTCCAGATAAATTTCAGCCTACTGCTCCTCTTTCCCCTCCTTCGCAGTTAGCTTCCTCGAAGGTGAGGAAATCGCCCGGCTTCCTGGAAATGAAGACTTCTCTGGCTACTAGAAAAGCTCTCAAGAGAGTCAACTCTTGGATGGAAGATAGGAAGTCTCAAGGAAAATCTTCCTTCGCTCTACCCCCGTCTAGATTGTGCGGGAAAGCTGGAATGTGGTATGAGACGGGAGAGGAAATTGGCTCAAGGGTTCCTTCTTCCTCTCAAGGCGACTTTGCGAGCCTCGTTGATGCTTCAAGGAGGTCTCTTCTTTCTTCGGCGAAAGTGTCCTGGACTCTTTCTGAGACCGACCACCATCTGAAAGGCCTTTTCAAGTCTATGGAGGTCTTTAACTTTCTGGATTGGTGCTTGGGGGCCTTGGACTTGAGGACTCGTAGTCCAGATTCTATTTCTCCGGGAGAGCTGTCCAGTGTACTGTCTTGCATGGACAAGGCCGTCAGGGATGGCGCAGATGAACTAGCTTCGCATTTTGGTACAACCCTCCTAAAGAAGAGGGCTTTATACTGCAATTTTGCTGCCAAGTCGGTTTCTCCTGTTCAGAGGGCTGAGTTACTTTTTGCCCCTCTGTCTAGCCATCTCTTCCCCCAGCCGCTTGTCAAGGATCTCGCCTCCAGCCTTAAGGAGAAGGCTACTCAGGATCTCCTTGCACAGTCTTCCAGACGTCCTAGTGTCCCTTCCACGTCATCGCAGGGACTACCTTCGAAGAGACAGAAGCCCTTTCGTGGGAGATCTTCCTCCTCTAGACCCTTTTCGCGAGGAAGAGGCCTCTCCAGAGGCGGAGCCCCTTCTTCCCAAAGGGCAAGAAGTGACTTTCTCCACCTCCAGACACCAGTAGGAGCCAGGCTTCTCCTGTTTTCGGAAGCCTGGAAAGTAAGAGGGGCGGATTCCTGGTCCCTCAATGTAATCAAGAAAGGTTACAGGATCCCGTTCCTCGAAACCCCCCCCCCCCCCGTCCTCAACTCCCAGAGATCTGTCGCCTTCTTACCGTCCGGAGAAGCAACAGATCCTTTTAGATCTGCTGGAAGAAATGATCGAGAAGAGGGCCATAGAGCGAGTCCTGGATCTGGAGTCTCCAGGTTTTTACAATCGTCTCTTCCTAGTTCCAAAACAGTCAGGGGGCTGGAGACCAGTCCTGGACGTCAGCAGACTGAACAATTTTGTCGTCAAAGAAAAGTTCAAAATGGAAACGCCCCAGTCTGTTATCAATGCGCTGCAACCAGGCGATTGGATGGTCTCTCTGGACCTCCAGGACGCTTATTTTCATGTCCCCATTCATCCTCAGTCGAGAAAGTATTTGAGGTTTGTCCTGGGGGGAAGAGTGTACCAGTTCAGAGCTCTCTGTTTCGGACTGAGTACAGCTCCTATGGTGTTCACAGTCCTGATGAGGAACATTGCCCGGTGGCTTCATCTTGCGGGTATAAGGATCTCGCTCTATCTGGACGACTGGCTCATCCGAGCCACATCGGAAGAAAGGTGTCTGGAGGACTTACATTCAACTTTGGAGCTGACGAAGTCCCTGGGACTTCTTGTGAATTTAGAGAAGTCGCATCTGATCCCCTCTCAGTCCATTCTTTATCTGGGGATTCAGATGGATTCAGTGGTTTTTCGAGCCTTTCCATCCCAGGAACGTCAGCAGCACTGCTTCGTAAAAGTTTCGGCCTTCCTGGGGAAAGAAACATGCTCGGTGAGGGAATGGATGAGTCTGCTGGGGACCATTTCATCACTAGAGAAGTTTGTTTCCCTGGGGAGGTTGCATCTCAGACCCCTACAGTTCTTTCTTGCGGACAACTGGAAGAACAAGGAGGATCTGGAGGAGTCTCTCAGGATCTCTCTCTCTGTCAAGGACCATCTTCGGTGGTGGCTCGATCCCTTAAAGTTGGCGGAAGGGGTCTCTCTCTCTCTTCAGAACCCCGACCTAGTGTTGTTTTCCGACGCGTCCATGTCGGGATGGGGAGCAACACTGGGGGGGGGGGAAGTGTCAGGCACCTGGAAAGGGGAACAGGTGTCCTGGCACATCAATCTAAAAGAACTGAAAGCGATTTTCTTGGCTCTTCAGTTCTTCGAAGATCAAGTTGCAGGCCGGGTAATTCAAGTCAACTCAGACAACACCATGGGCCTGGCGTACCTCAAGAAACAGGGAGGTACTCATTCTCGGTCCCTGTTCTTGATTGCCAAGGAGATCCTGCTGTGGGCACATTCTCGTCGGGTGACAATTCTCACTCGTTTCATAGCAGGGGTCGAGAATGTACGCGCGGACCTTCTCAGTCGGCAGCATCAGCTTCTGCCAACAGAGTGGACTCTGAACGCGGAAGTGTGTCAGGAGCTTTGGAAGCTTTGGGGACGTCCCCTGGTGGACATTTTTGCAACTTCAAGGACCACAAGGCTGCCCCTTTACTGCTCTCCCGTTCTCGACCCGGGAGCCCTAGCAGTAGATGCCTTTCTCTGGGACTGGAAGGGTCTAGATCTGTATGCCTTTCCCCCATTCAAGATTCTGGGGGAAGTCGTCAGGAAGTTTGTAGCTTCAGAAGGGACGAGAATGACTTTAATTGCCCCCTTTTGGCCTTCAGCGGAGTGGTTCACAGAGGTCATGTCTCTCTTGGTGGATTTTCCAAGAACGCTTCCTTTGAGAACAGATCTTCTCAAACAACCCCACTTCGAGAGGTACCACAAAAACCTTCCCGCTCTGAGTCTGACTGCATACAGACTATCGAGAAGTTGCTCAGAGCGAGAGGTTTTTCTAAACCAGTGGCTAAGGCGATCGCCAACGCCAGGAGAGCCTCATCCAGCGCAGTGTACCAGTCTAAGTGGGTCATTTTTAGGAAGTGGTGCAAACTTAAGGGAATTTCCTCTACCACAACCTCTGTGTCCCAGATAGCGGACTTCCTTTTTTATTTGAGAAAGGATTTAAAGCTGGCAGTCCCTACCATCAAAGGCTATAGGAGTATGCTGTCAACGGTCTTTAGGCATAGGGGCCTTGACTTATCGGACAATAAAGACCTTCATGATCTTCTAAGGTCTTTTGAGACGTCTAAGGTAGCCGCCCCTAAGTTACCTTCGTGGAATTTAGATGTCGTTCTAAAATTCCTGATGTCCAAGAGATTTGAACCTTTACATTCTGCTTCCTTCAAAGATGTAACCAAGAAAGCTATTTTCCTAACTGCTCTGGCGACGGCGAAGAGAGTTAGTGAACTTCAAGCGATCAGCAAGATTATAGGTTTCAGAGGCCCTGATGCTGTCTGTTCTCTGAGCCCTATGTTTCTTGCCAAGAATGAAAACCCGTCTTCCCCTTGGCCCAGGTCCTTCGAAATTAAGGGCTTGACGAACATCACTGGACAAGAACCTGAGAGAACCCTGTGTCCTGTCAGGGCTCTGAAATTTTATTTACAGAGGACCCAGGATTGTAGAGGTCCTTCTAGCAATCTTTGGTGCTCGGTTAAGAGGCCTGATATACCTCTCTAATGCCCTGGCGTTCTTTTTACGAAGCACCATCATAGACGCCCATTCCAGTGTTCTAGACGAGGATTTGAGAACTTTGAAGGTCAAGGCTCACGAAGTGAGAGCCATTGCTACCTCAGTGGCTTTCCAGAAAAACCAGTCTCTCAATGACATTCAGGGTGCCACTTTTTGGCGAAGCAATTCTGTCTTTGCTTCTCATTATCTCACAGAAGTAAAGACGTCCTATGAGAATTGCTGTGTGCTGGGGCCTTACGTTTCCGCAAATACGATGTTGGGGGCAGAAATCGACTCTCATCGTCTCCTTTAGTTTTGTTTTTGTGTGTTTTTTAAATATTTTGATGTGTTGTATTTTATGGTTGTTGGGTCTCCACCGGTGGTGGTCGCCCCAGTCCTTAGTTTATGTTAATTATTCTTGATGTAACTAGGCTTGGTCAGGTGGTTGTTTAGTTTGTTGCTTGCCCTCACAGTAAGGTCATATGGTCTAGTCACATTGTGGTCTCGCCCCCGTTGACAGATCATCTAGATTTCACCAGCTTTATAGGTCTCTACCTCGCTGGAGTTCTCTAGTAAAGCAGAAGCAGACTTGGGTGACAGTAATCACGAAGTCAGCAATGCAAACAGGTAAGGAACCAAGGCGTCAATCGCCTACATATGTTTGTTTCCTAAATCCTATTCTGTCTCTTCCCACCTCCAATGGTGGGATTCAGCTATATATATATCTGTCAGGTAAGTGTCATGAACAAAATGATATTTTTATGATAAAATAAAGTTTGTTCATACTTACCTGGCAGATATATATAATCATAGTACCCACCCTCCTCCCCTCAGGAGACAGTAGTTCTAGTTTCTAGAAAATCTGAATAGAAAATGGGAATGGTTCCTGATACCCGCCTCCCAGCGGCGGGAATGAGTACTAACCACCTGGCCCAACTGCGTGTGCCGTAAGTTTTTGAATTTCTGTCGGTCCCTTTTGGAGAATACAGCTATATATATATCTGCCAGGTAAGTATGAACAAACTTTATTTTATCATAAAAATATCATTTTACTGTAAAGTGTTGTAATTATGGTATGAGTTTTTAACCTTGAGGTAACAGAGTACCACATTTCATCACTTCTTTATTAATATCTGGATAGAAATTTGCATCAGTCGAAGGGCGTATTAGTATAGCTTGTATAAGACACTTCAAGCTCTAGTTTTTAAGACTGTTGGCAAAAACATGAGTGATGCTATATGCAAGATTAAAGCAAGAGGTTTTTGGCTAAATGTAACATCACAATCATTAGAACATTTAAGGAAAGTATTCAAAATACGTTTACTCTTATGTCACCAATACTGAAGGGCCCCATTTTATTTCAGATTGAGGAACTGACTCACAAACAAAACCTCTCAAGCATGTAAAGGTCACTGCACTGAAATGAAATATTAAGACAGAAGGGAAGCTGGACAAGTGGCTCATAGCTTCAGAACCTGGATACACTGGTAAGTACAGCCCCACCCTACTTACAAACGGATGGCTGTTTGTATGTTGAATACTTTGTAAGTTGGTTACTGTACTCTTCATGCCAATTTAAGTACACTATGATATAAAGTCGATACAGTACTGTACATTTTTTCATCTTAAAACACAATGCACTGTACATACAGTAGTGTATGTACAGAATAGGCACACACAACAAAATTTGAACTTAAGGGTGGCAGAGGGGGCTGCTCTGAAAGCAGTTTTGATTTTCGAACTTGTTTGGTTGTATCTGTGAATGTTTGTAAGTTGAATGTTCATAAGGAGGGTGGTGTCTGTATGGATGTATTTAGTCACATGAAATGGAGACTGCAGTGTGTTGTACGAATATGAATGTAATAGTAGAGAGGTAGGAAGCTGTAGTAAAACCCCGGGTGGAAGCACGAAAAGAATCAAGACTTTGAAGGTGGCATGTACACTTGATGTTCATGGAAGTTGTAAGGGAGCGCAAATGAAAGTTAGACTTTGAGGGAAGTTTGGGTTTGGGTGTGGAGTGTTTCGAGACTACGAAGTAATTTGTACATCAGCAGCTGAAGTGAAGAGTTGTTGCGTTGTAGGTACACTCTGTTATTTTGTAAAGGAAGTGGAAGGTTTTTGCCTTCTTAAGGAGTCTCAGTACCTCTGCGTAACCACTTAACCGATAATGCGAATTTCCAAAAGTAACAAATTGCCGAAGACGCATTGAAAGGCATTCTGAAGGAATAATTACTATACCTTGTACGATTTTTATCAACAAATCTTGAAAAACAGGACAGAAACTTGGTCTCTTTGTCCTTATTTTTGCCAGCAGTGAGGTTTTAAAAGCTACACACCCACTGGATAACTTTTCATGTGTTTTATGCCTAGTTCCTTTACAGGTTCACCACCCCTTTTGCTGAACTATTAGTGAATTTGAAAGTTGGCTTATATTATTACAGCACAAGCTTTGATGTGCAGGGCATTTGCACTGAATTAAGAATAAGGTTTATTATTATTTAAGTGCATTTTTACCAAATCAAGAGTCAGTACATTATTATACCTTTAATATTCAGGGAATTGTTGTGCAATTCTCCTATTGAAGTGTTGGAAATACAATATTACTAGTTAATCTTCAGGGCTTTTTTTTTCTCCAAATTGTGAGTCGGAAATAGTTTATTACTTAATAACTTGTGATACGAAGGGGTACAGTTTTACTGAATTCCCTTTGGTATTCATGAAAAAATCGTTTCACTCACTGCTGAAGTTTTCGTAAGTTCAGGTTTATTTTAAAGCGTTTAATTGTAGCAGAAGTTTTTCAACTTGCGGTAACAGAGCACCACATTTGCTCCCTTCTGTGTTCATATCTGTCACTTCTGTGTTAATATCTGGATGGAAAACAGCAGAAGTCAAAGGTTGTATTATTATGGCATGTAAAAGATACTGCAAGATCTGGGTTTTTACAATGTTGCAAAGAAATAGTGATGCTCTGCAAGCTAAGAGTGAAAGTTTGGGGCTGATATAATTAGGAATATTTGGGAATACAGTAGACCCCCTCCTATTTGCTGTTCCGGATTTGTGGCTTCACCTCGTCGCAGATTTCTTTGGAACAAATACACAACTATTCGCAGAAAATTCACCTATTCGTAGTATTTTTCATAGAGAAATATTCACAAATTACTGTATTTTCATATTTTTGTGACTAAATGCACTTTTTCTGATAAAACTATTAAAATATTCAGGTATAAGCATTTTTAGAGGTGTTTTAAGTATTCGCAGATTTGAGCTATTCACAGGGGAGGGTGTTAGTGGTACACATCCCTTGCAAATACCGGGGTGCACTCACAAGACTTACTTTTTCTTTTTTATGCACAAAAAAAAAGTAAGTCTGGACCTTGAGTTCCTGCAGTATTGTTCAGTTAATGATATTCCAAATTTTGTTAAGTTTAAAGTTTATAAAAACTCCTCGTATTATTCTCAGTTTGTTTCGGACACAATTAGGTATTGACTTCACTATAAAATTATGTGTACACGAAAAGACTGTGAACGCCTTCATGGACTGTTAAGTTGGGGTGCCACTCGAGAAACTCTGAGACATCTTCATTACTGCCATTTGAATCTGTCTCAAACTACTACTGGCTGTAAAATATTTGAAACCCTGGCTCTTAGTATTATACTTCAAGAGTTTTAAATATCCGGAAATGTATCCAAGATCAGATCTTCAGGATCTGATTTGAATGACGTTTGTAACACTGGGATCTGAAGAGTATTTTGGGAAAACGTTCAAATACCTCTGCTCGTCTGTAATCAGTACTAAAGGACTCCATTTTATTTCAGATTAAGGCATGAAGAGCAAAGGAAAAAACTTCTTAGACGGGGACATGAATCTCACTGAGCTGGAATTACAGGAAAGTCTCCTCAGGAATTGAAGGCCTACTTGTGATATGTAAGAGCAAACAACAAATAAAAAAAAGTAAGACATTGACTTGAATCTCACCGAGCTGAAATTACAGGCAAGTCTCCTCAGGAATTGAAGACTTTCTTGTGGTATATAAAAAAAGTAATTATTAAATATTTACTAGACATACTGTACAGTCTACAGTGTAGTAACTGATAAGGTTGTGAACTATTAAATTGTTATTTTTGGGGAAAAAATTGCTTTTGAAGTTAATCTTTATTAGCTCTTATTAGCATTGGTAGGACTTGATGGACAATTTTTTGCAGGCATCCCAGTTTAAGCCCTGTCGTTGGTAAGTGCAGTTAGTGCACCTCATGGTTCTGTGCAGTGTCTCTTCGGCCCCTAGCTGCATCTACTTTCTTTTTTTACTGTACCTCCGTTCATATTCTCCTTCTTCCATCTTACTTTCCACCTTTTCCTCATTATTGTTTCATGGAGCATGTGCGAGGTTTTCCTCCTTTTACGCCTTCAAAACCTGTTCACTCTCAACTTCCATTTCAGGGTTGAATGACCTCACAGGTCTCAGGACTTGGCCTTTGGTCTAAGTTCTGTATTCTATTCTAGTCTAACCTCTTAATGAGTGATCAAATATACTTGAATATGTAGGGTGAATTCAGTTAGCAGTAGAGCTGGTAATCTTGACTTATTCCAGCAAATCAAGATTCCTTTCTAAAATTGAAATCATCTTAGTCCCAGTTTGAGAATTTTGTAACTTACATAGCTAAAAATTCCTTTCTAGAATTGAGAGAAGAATCTGAGTCCCAGTTTCAGAGAAAGAGCCATAATTGTAGAGTCTGTGATTTTTGTGTAGGAATACATCAACTCAGTAGACTTTTGATCTTATCAGCTACATTATTATGATAATTTTTGCTGTGCTGCTATTTTAGATGTTGTGTATTATTAGGCAAGTCTTCGAAATTGAATTACTCTCATTTATAAGATATCTAGAGAATATTCAAGGACAGGCTGTGATATAGGGTCTTTGGTACTTAACAACCTTTTTTCGTTTACTCATCAGAAAGCCAGACCCCAAAGAAAGTTAAGTTGAGGTGTTTCTATACTTGGGAACTTCTGAGACATGTCGTCATTACAGCCATTTGAATCTGTCTCTAATTACTGGCTATACAATAATGAAACTGTAGCTTTTGGTTCTTGTGTGGAAGACACTTATATTTTTAATTAAATCTGACATATTCTCAGTAGTATACGTGCTAGTCCTTACAGTTTTGGGTCCTGAAAACGTACTGTATTCAATAAATTTAGTAGCAAGTTTTGAAACTTTCTAAATAAGGTCCTAATGAAGTTGAATCCCCATTGCGGGGTAGTGCTCTCAGCACAAGTCATGCAATGCACTGCAGGCATTACTTCAGGTTCTTTGCAGCATCCCTTCGGCCTATAGCTGCAACCCCTTGTACTCCTTATACTATGATACCTCTGTTCAAATTCTCTTTCTTCCATCTAACATTTGTCTCAACAGTTTTTTCAGTGCTGAATGACTTCATAGGTCCCAGTGCTTGGCCTTTGACCTGAATTTTATATTTCAGTTCCAGTTTATTATCCCCTCTTAGTAAAAGACTTTTGTATAGGATGCTTAAAACTTGATTGCAGATAATCATGTCCTTATTTTAAGTCACAAGCAAAACAACCTCAATTTTCCATGTTTTAATTGTTTTTTGTTCTTCCAGGTGTATCTGCAGTTTGGCAAGGCACTTTGCAAGCAACAATTGTATCATTTTGACAGCGCTTGAAGAAAATAGCAACGGTACAGTTACGTAAACAGGAGTGGTATATTTTCATGAACCCCACTGGACAAACATTACAAGAAAATAATCATGAGATGTTGTATAGTGCTTTAACAAAGGTACATTTTTAATTAATATACGTAAGGTGTCTGGGGAATTGTATCATTTTGGTGGGACAAAGAGAGTTGTTCAGTTATGGATTTAGAGGTTTTGGTTTTGCAGA
This sequence comes from Macrobrachium rosenbergii, assembly GCA_039081455.1. Classification (NCBI taxonomy): domain Eukaryota; kingdom Metazoa; phylum Arthropoda; class Malacostraca; order Decapoda; family Palaemonidae; genus Macrobrachium; species Macrobrachium rosenbergii. The sequence goes on from JANJGK010005829.1 coordinate 25,679, forward strand.
AATTAAAAATAATGATATTGTATTTAATGGAAATTGTGAATTAAAGAAGAGGTATTGGAGTGTATTGACTGTCAGTGCCTCAGATCGTAGAGTACTTGTAGGATATAAGACAAGTCAGAGAGATGGGGACAATGTTAGTGCTAAATGCTTTTACCAGACTGCATTAGAATGTTGCAATGTTCTTACAGATGTTGTAGCCAAGCCCAAATAGTAATGATGGTAATATTTAATTATGATACATAACTATATATTTATTTTACCTTGCTGATTGAAATTTACAGTAAGGAGCCTTTCACTTTTCTTAATGAAATTTGCATTGCAATAGAATGTTCAGTTACTTGTTTAAAGACTTGTTTCCCATCTATGCCCCTCTTATCTTTTATCTTACGACCCTGTAACCCTAAAGATTTCAGTGTCACAAGTCATTATGTCATTAACTTCTTCCTCATCTTTTCAGGAAAGCAATTGCAGTGTACAAGAATAAACTGGACAAGTTTGAACACAAATTTTGCCTTTGAATTCCACATATCCACCGTAGAAGAGGAACACGGGAAAAACTACAATTGGAGCACTCTAGTGGTCATATGTTATTGACCCAAATCAGTCTTTGATGCTTGTAATTTTCAATTAGGAATTGTATTAGTCTATATTCAGGACATATGATTTATTTAAAAGTTGCTGGTTCAGTAGTTCAGGATATACAATTTCCACATTCATTTCTTCCCAATTTAATTTTAGCCAACCAGCAGCTCAGTATTATTCAGGTACCTAAAACTCCCATGACTTAATATGACCTATTAAGCATTTACGTAGACTAATAATAAGTTTAATTTCAGTTAACGTACAGCTCAGAATGTTTTAGAGTGCATAGTTTATTTTAATATCAGCTTTCAGTTCTGTGTATTTTAAAATAAGTAGTTTTTTATTTGCACTTGAATTTCTTTGTTGGGTAGAAAGCATTGTCCCGTGATATATATTCTTAACTTCATTTTCTGATTTGTTTAACAATAGCTATGTGGCACCACAGTTTACTAAAGGATACATAGTTGTATTTACATAAGGTTCATGAGTTCAATATGTCAAGTACTATAGTGCATTTCAGGATAGTTTTGTAATATCTTACCAATTTAAAATTAGCAGTCAGTCAGCTCAATATTTTTTGGGATTCATACGTCAATGTCAATTTCTTATCAGTTTGATATCAGCTGAAAGCAATTCAGTGCATTTCAAGATGCATAATTTTATTTTTACCCGAGTCTTATATGAGTTTGAAGTTGGTTACAGATAGCTCAATGTGTCAGGATACATCCTTTTTTTTTTTTTACACAAGATTCATAACTGTTAATTATTGAAACTCAAATAGCTCAATTAGTTTCAGGATGCATAGTTTTCTCTTGAATTCTTTAGCTGCGTTAAAATCTCTTATCAAGTAGCTTAATACATTTTAGGGCACACAGATCTTGTCGCACTCCCAGCCCGAGAAGAACCCTAAAAGAGTTCAGAGGTCTGGTTAAACAAATCATTTATAACTAACTAAGTTCTTATTCGTTCTCTGCATCGTTTCCCGCTTTTGTGTGGGGTCGATGTTTCTGACAGCTTTCCTGCACCTGACTCGGTCGAACACATCGTCCTCTGACAGTTGTGTGTCTCTCAGGTCATCTCTAACTACACCCATCCACCTTCGTAGCTTCTTCGGTCGTCCTCTTGCTCTCCCACCAGGCCCCTCCATCTGCATCACTCTCCTCCCTACATATGTCGTGTCCCTTCTCACCACATGGCCATACCACTGCAGTCTTCTTTCCTGGCCCTTCTTTGATCGTTCTACCACTTTAGTAGTTCCACTCATTCTTTCGTTTTGGTCCTGTCCAGTTTTGTTACTCCACAATTCTGCCTGAGTGTAATAAGAGGTACATAATGTTAGAAGTAAATTTATCAGCGTAAGATAAGGTATTAGGTAATTGTAGAAGCATAGACTATTTTGTATCAGTAAGCTTATTATGTGTCTAAGGATAATTGTTCTTCGTGAAATAAGTTTGATGTTACTGGTCAGATAATTGATTGCTTTCTACAAATTCATGTAGCACTTACATTTCATCTGCAGTATCCAGTAGGTCACTGTTCAATACATACTTGCCTGGATGTGAAGTTCATGTGATATTATTGTTATTATTATTATTCAGAAGATGACCCCTATTCATATGGAACAAGCCCACTACAGGGGCCATTGACTTGAAATTCAAGCTTCTAAAAATATGATGTTCATTAGGAAGAAGAGGAAGTAAAGGGAAATACAGAAAGAAGAGATCCCACTTGGTAAAAGAAATTATTAAATAGATAAATAGATAAAAAATTATTAAAATGCAAGAAGAATAATATGAAGGTAGTAAAGGAGTAATAGAAATTAATTCTTATTTTTTTTTAATAGTTTCCCCAAAGTTCTTACATTGTCATTAACAAATAGTTCATTAATTAGAACTAGTTGATTTTATGGAATATCTTCATGGTAGCTGGTGTAGTTAAGAATAGGTAGTGGATGTATTGCCTTCATAGAACAGGTAATATTTTCAGCTAAACTACAAATGATTCCTGATATTTTTTTCTCAGTAAGCAGCCACATAGATATTGTTAAACTAGCCTCCAACATAGTAGGGACTTGGAAGCAAAGGTCTCAAAAACCTTGTAACCTTAATCCACCGATTGTTTCAGTTGCTGAATATCTCAGTTTTTGAGAGTTAAATCCTTGATAGCTTTAACTTAGCTCTTGCATTATGATGTAAGCATTGGTACTTTTTAACTTTTAAGACTTGGGTTATGCACAGGCTTTGCTTAATACAGGAGGAATATCACAGCCTGAATGGTATGTTTATATGTCAGGATAGGAGATATTTCAGAATTTTGTGTAATACCGGAATAGACTTTTGTTCTTATCAGCTACATTGTTGTTATTCATTCTGTGGTGTCATTAAAAATGCAATACATTTGCAAATGAATCTCTTAGATTGAATGTCAAGTGTAAAGTACAGTTGTAAGGTTTCCAGAAAATATTCAAGTGCGGGCTGTAACTTACAGTCTTTGTTACTTAGTGGACTTTGTTGCTTGTCAGGTATCTAGAATATACTCAAGTGTAAGCTGTGATATAGGGTCTTTGTTACTTATCAGAAATCTAGAAAATATTCAAGTGCAGTTACTTAATGGACTTAGTTACTTATTAGAAAGCTAGACCCACATATTGATTAAATTATACTCTGTGATTTTGAACAAAACTTGCCATGATTATAATAATTCACCATGTTAAACATTAAACAAATTATTTAAAATTTTAAAGATAAATGATCTCAAACTGAAGAGTTATGTCATCAGGGGCATTATTATAATCATGGCATCTCTGCATATTTCAAGACACTGCTGGAACGTGAAGGGTCCAAACTGAAATTTTGTTACTGTTAAGGGATATTTGGTATTGTAGGCACAAGATTTAATAAGTAAATTAAAATTCAAAATTCATTTTCAAGGAGAGTTTGGGAATCAAATTAAATTTGTTACTTTTAGGGTCTTGTGATTTTATACAAAACACATTTTAGGTAAGTGGATCTGTAAGTAAATTCTCATTCAGATTTTAATTTAAAGAAAGTTAAGTATCATTAACAATGGCTTCTTATATACATGAATATGACAACTCAAATAATAAGTAAATTGAAATTCAAAATTCATTCTCAAAGCAAATTTGGCACTTGAATTGAATATGTTGCTCTAAGGTGGTTTTTTTTTTTTTTTTTTTTTTTTTTTAGGTAAATTAATCTGTAAGCAAGTTCAAATTCAGAATGTTGATGTAAAGGAAGTTAGGTATTCTTAAAACACTAATGGCCTTTTATATCTATGAATAAATAAACTCATAAGTGCTCTTTTAATTGCCATTTGACAAAGATATTTGTGGTATATGTATTAATGAGCATTCTCAGTTATGAGCAGGGTTCGTTCATCTTAATGTTATATTAATACTTAGACTTTCTGGAACGATTCAATTCATTTTCTTTACCATAGCACTAAGTATTTTTCAGACTTTTGCTATAAAAGCTGAATTCTATTGGACTCCTTAGCTATTGGATAGTTGCTATTTAATGCCTTAGCTATTGGATAGTTGCTATTTAATTAACTGCCATTTTTGAATTTTTGAGACAAGTAAGTCTTCCATATCTCTTTCCTTGTAAGGTTCTCACAAAGGGACTGCTTTTCCACGAAAGGCATAAATTGGAGTACGGTTAGGTTAAAGAAGTTGAACAGCAAAGTGGAAGAGATTAAAATGATGGAAAGTAAAAGAAAGATATTTGATTGACAGGAAGGGATTTGTTTTAGTTATAGGTACACTTGCCCTTAAGAATAATTCACTGTAAAGCCTTGTAAACAAGGGGGCTTATGAAGTATGTAATAATAATAACCACAATCTTAGCTTCTCAGTTTCTTCACACATTTTGGATACTCTTGTCACAACCAACCCTTAGATCAAAATGGAAGAAAGTGACATAATTCTGATGTCTGTAACAGGATTTGAATCCTCATCCTGAGTATCAGAATGAGGTCATGTTATCCACTTGACTGCAGTTGTCAGGTGGGTAACGTGACTTTGTTCTGATACTCCGAATGCGGGTCCGAAATCTGCTGCAGACATCAGAATTACTTCATATTCTTCCATTTAGATCTAATGCTTGGTAGTGACAAGTGTATCCAAGAAAAGTGTGAAGAATATAAGAAGTTACAAGGGCATTATGGCTATTATAATTACATAGATAAGTATCTGGTGAAAAGTGACCAATAGATTCTATGTATATATAAAGTATGGTTAGTTTCAGGCAACAATGAAATTTCAAAAATTGGAAATGAAATCTTAAAAGAGTTTTGTCTCAGCTTAGGAACTAAATCATTTTAGACCATGTTTCTAATTACATTTTAACAAGACATATCTTAGATGTATTTGACTTTAACATGAATTGTTTGAGAAATTCATGTTTTATTTCTGGGGTATTGATTTTTCTAAATTGTAGACTTCCCAGTGTAACAGTGTCTTGACATATGGAGATTTTCTGTAGGTTAAGGTATTTTTTATTTTTTTTTAATGTTTTGTATAATTCCCATTGAAGTTCAGTAATTTGATGAAACCAAGATTCACTTGAGTGTTATTGTTAAACTTCAACTAAAATTTGAATAATGGGAAAATTATTGTAATACCAAAATATGTACGTATTGATTTGTACAGGGACTTCTGAATTTCAACTTTGAGCTCAGTTCTCATCAGGTATTGACTTTCATTTAGGTGCAAAAGGCAAATTTGTGTCTTTGTTATTTCTTAGCAAAGCAGAGGAAAGTTTAAAACTATTGAAAAAAATTCTATTGGCACTAAAAATCAAGAGCATTGTAACAATATACATCGTATCTTTAGTGATGGTATACTGTTTGGACATTGCAATCTAGGTTTGATAAACTGAGCTTGGAAATTCATATCTATATAAATTTTCCCCACAGGCCAACATTTTCAGGTATCTTTTTAAGGTGATGTAATGTAGACATTGTCCGTTCTTTTATCTCTCAGCCTTCCATTCTCACCAGACTTCCCTTCATGTGAATTTGAAATTACACTCTACACTTTCAAGGGCATTTCTTCAGTCTCCTGTTAAAGCTTTTACATAGAAATACTTGGCAGATTTACAGCTCAACTTGGAACCTCCAGAATTTTAGACTCTTGTGCTGTAAGACCAGTTTTTGATCACTTGAATACTTGTCAGCAGAAAACTTCCAGGTCTGCCAGAATCTTTACTTAGTTATCTGAACCATCATTTCACTTTACGTACTTTGTTGAAGCTTTCTTGTATATCATATTCTCTATTGGAGGGATCTTGAACAATTGACATTCTTTGCTGGACTGGACACACACACACACACACACACTTACTTACTTACTTACTTACTTACTTACTTACTTACTTTCAGTGTGCTTTCTTTATTTCTCCCAGACACAGGGATGAAGTACCTCAATCTTCAAACCCTGACACAAATTCTTATCGTAAACTCTTTCATATGTGGACCTGAGCTTGGTAGGGTATGGAATTAAGTTGAATATTTCAGTGTAAAGATATTTGCCTTTTTTGCCCAGTTTTCCAATGAATTTTAAAGTCTTCATTTTAAATAACTAATAGAGTTTTGTAAAATGATTTATGAATCAATTCATGGGTTTTGGTATGAAATTAGGTGAATTTTTCAATGTAAACAAATTTGCCTTTTTTGCCCAGTTTTCAAATGAATTCTAAAGTTTTCGTTTTAAATATTTGTTAGAGGTGTGTAATGTGATTTAAGTTACAAGTGTCATTTTTTATTATCTCTAAACCTGAACTGTTTAAAGGAAGTGAATTACTGCTCTTTACTAATTGATGTAAGTTGAAATACAGAAGTCCTCATATATTTATACATTGTGTAAAACTGGAAAGACTTTTTAAAATAAATAAATGACTCCTTGGGGTCAGCACTGCAGTGCCTCCAGGAGGGAGTAATATGTCCTCAGCCAGAGGTAATATAAGGTCAAGTCAGTCATCAGCGACTGAAACCGACTCAGAAGGGCTGATTGTTTTTCTAAGCTGACATCAGCTGATTTGGCTGAGATGGGAAGAGCCTTATCCTTGTATTTTCCAAGATGTGTTTAAAATGGTCTATGAACCTGTGAAAGAATTTTTAGAATTTAAAATGGTCTGTAAGAAAGTGTTCGGATAGGGAGTCCAACGGGAGTTGTGGTAACGGTTACCACTGAGACAAGCCTTAGGCTTTATGTTCAACTGTTTTGAAACAAATGTTTGCTTGGCATGTATTGTCTTCGTGATATGGTGTAGCAAACCTGTAGATTTTTGAAGCCAGAATTTTGTTTCATATGATGTACAGTTGCCCAAAAAAAGTATGTGAGTAGGTGAGAAAGTCTACAACTCAGCAGTGTTTTTGGTTTTGTTTGAGAATTTGTGCTGGATTCTCTCTCGTCTTGTTAGAGGAGTTGAGTGTATTTGATCTTGTACAAGAAAAGGCACAATCAAGCAAGACATGGTTATGGCGAATGTATTTTCGAAGGTGTTAACCATTGTACTGACAGTTGTAGCTGACAATTATTTCCTTAGAGCTGTGTAAAAATTGACTCTTAAATATTTCTTGATAGGGTTATTTCAGTTGTCAGAAATACGTAATACGTAAGTGTAAAATTGACTTAATTCTAAGAAAAATTCTCATTTGTAAATTTTTATCATGAGTTGTCACATTTTATTTACAAGTCAATTATGAGATTCTGTTTGATCAAATACCGTTTCCTGGAGAATTATAAGTAAACTTGTTGGTGTAGTACGGAAAATTTTAGCCTGCAAGGCATCATTCACTGAGATTAGAGTCTCATATTTGCTGTTTTTTTTTTAACTAGTTTACACATAACAGTTTCGCAAGATTATTTTAAAGCTTTGAATATTATTTATATCCTGCCAGATGTCTTATAAAGTATAAAGTTAAAAGTTAGGTTGAAAATGTAAAGTAAGTCTGTCAGACCATGTAGAGAGAGTTATCCTTTTGGTCCAGCAAACCTTTAATTATATTTCAGACACTTACTGTCTTTTCAAAAGGGGGTACCAGCTTGGGGCTCAAACATCTTGCATCTTGGGCCGACATTCATTCGTGTACTTGAAATAAAGGAGGGATAAATACTGCGAGGGCTATGTTTAGAATAAGTGTGAGAAACTTGCAAGTTTGCCACATCGTTAGTAATTATACAACAATTACAGAGTTTGGGTGTTAATCCTGGAGAAACTTTGATTGAAATATGTAAATCTTTGGTCGAAAATTGACAAACAGATTCTTTTGACAAGTTTCTAACAAGGCAATAAGACAGAATATGGCCTTTGATATATTGTAAAGGTTATTGTACTACATCACCAAATACCTTGCCAGAAAGCATTCTTTGGTCTTGAGGCAGTGTGAGGTAATATCTAGACTTTTCTGAATGCAAAATGTCAATGTAGAACAAATGTTTTCCCGGTCATTTAATGGAATGAGGAAACTGTCCTCACTTGTAGGTTACCTTTCTGTTGAAAGGTTTTATTGATAGGAAAATATTCCCTTAAAACCTTGGTAAGATGTAGATGAATCAGATGCTGTGGAGAAGCTAGTTGCCATTTCCTTACGGAAGTTACAAAAACCTCGGTTTGTTGATGTGATTGTTAATTGATGTCAGATGTTCACAGGTTTCCTCTTACGGTTTGTTGACAAAGAAGGTGTTGTATAGGTTGACTGAGCTTTGTGTTGGCTCTTTAAATTGGAGAATTATGTCTCTGGTGGGAGGCGCTTAAATAATGGTGGTTTGGTGTGCTGTTTACAAGTTTGGTCTTCAGGTGCTGGCTTATCTCAAATTCTTGGATAGAGTTGTCATCAGTAAAGTTTATTTTGCTCATTCCTAATGTTGGCGTGTGGCATAGATAAAGAATGAGTTCATTAGTTTGTTGTATGAAACGTATGACAGCGACAAAATCCGCTGCATTTCGTTAACTGACGTAACTGTTTTTGCTCGCAGCGATAGGCTGGCTGCTGCTGGAAACAGTTTGTCATTTTCTAGTATCAGGTTTATTACTACTTAATTTTCCAAGAGTTTTATTTTGGATACAACTGAATATGGAATAGTTTGCGTAGTGCAGTTGCTAAATCTTTGACCTCCAAATGTTCAAGATAGGAGCAAATTCATTCTTCCTTTCTGCTGACATCTGAATTCAGGTGTATCGGTCTTACTTTCCATTCCAGCATGTCTTTATTTATCACTTTTTTCTATAACTTTCCTCACTGCAGGCTGATTTCCCTTTAGAGCCTTCTTGGGTTTGTTATAGTCTGTTGACTGTCCATTAGAGTTTTCAGGTGAAGAATTAAAGAAAGAAAGGAAGGACTGTTTTTTAACATTTTGTTGCTGGGGGAAATTGATACGAGATCTGATTTCATTGCTTTTTCGGTATTTAGATTTATAACTTTTACAGCTTTTTGAGTGACCCTAATTGGTCTCGGCAGGCCTTACTGGGTCAGTGTAAATATAGAAGTCACTAGAATATCAACAGATTTGGTAGTTCATGTACTTTGATCTTGGGTAACTTTATTTAAGACACTGGTCATGGTGTAGATTAGAACTTATCCTGGTTTTTAAATTGATTTATAGTATCTTTCTAGATTTCAGTAGACTTGATGTAGATTAGAACTTATTTGGGTTCTTACATTGATTTATAATACTGTATAATCCTGGTTCTTACATTGATTTATAATATAACTTTCTAGATTTCAGTAGTTTCAATGTAGATTAGAACATTTTGCGGTTTTTAAATTGATTTATAATATAACTCTCTAGATTTCAGTAAATATATGTAGAGGTTTTCTATGTTTTGATCTTATGGAATTTTATAATACTGTAAAGGTGGAAGTTTGCCATTTTTGAATAGAAATGTACGGAAGATATGTAGTTTAGGATTAAATACATATTATTTTGTATGGTGGTACTTTGTTTTAATCAAACCCCTCCTCACAGTACTATACTTTAGAATTTAAAGTGTCAGCTTACAATAATAGTTTTGTAGTATGATAATGTTAAAAAGAGTTGTTCCACAGGAAAGCCTAATAATGTCTAGCTTATTACAGGTACAGTACATCATGATTAGATTTTGTTTGGTCTTTTGTGGTGGTGTATGGATGATGTTAGTTCATGGTGGTGGTGTTTGTATTCAAATGTTATATTATTTGGTGACAATGGACTTGGTATTTGAATGCTATATGGTTACAGTGGATGTGGTACTTAGCAGTTTATAAAACTGGTGACAGTGGATTTAGTACTCACCAGTTTATAGGTGACAGTGGATTTGCTACTTAGCAATTTCTTGGTGACAGAGTAGTTTGGTTTTCAGAAATCATTTATTAACAGTCATAAATATATATCAGTGGTATTTGGCATACAGAGTGTGTGTGTTGGTCCATACTAGTAGGTCAGTTTGTAACGTCTAGCTTGAGACTCAATCTGCGTATTTTTCTTTAGCTGGTCCGCTGGTATGGTCACTATTGTAATGACATGCCGCCCAGATGTCTCAAGTTTGTGATGAAAATCACTGGCTGTATCACGATCAGTTACTTCCACAGTGTGGGGTCTGCAGTGGGAAGTTGAAACCAACATATTCTTTGGAATCTTGAATTTCAAGTCGGTGCCCCCTGTGTGCTTGTTCCATGTGAATAGGTTTCATCTACCAAAATAATAATAATGATTATGGACATTTCAGCTCCAGTCATTGTTCTTGATAATTTGGGACTGTCTTGTGGTTCCACAATGGTAGAATACCCACATCATCTGAGTACATAATATAAAGTTTTACAATGAAATGAGTCCAGGATTCAGAAAAATGGCCCAAGATCAATTGGGATTCAGAAAGTCTCTGGTCTTTTCACACTTTCTTTTAGAAAGTCTGTTTTGTGATGCTAGCTGTGGTTTTAGAAAGGCTAATCTTTGAGTGCGTGGTACTTTCAAATTTCAAGATACTCTTTGTATACTGTTTGAGGTTTGTGGTGTTTCACACTGAAGAAGTTTTTCCTCCCTGACACTTGCAGTTAGAAAGGTTATTGTGTGATATTTCCTCCTTCAGAAAGTGGGTTCATTTGTGAAACTTGGAAAAAACCTGATTCTTCATGATAGTTGCCCTTCAGTATTTGATTTATATACTTTTTTTGCATTGAGGGTGTGTTGGTTTCTAAAGTGTTATTCGTTTACAATGTTACCGAGATGCTTTTAAAATCTTGTGGCCTTTTAGTTTGTACTTGTGTTGCCTTTAGAAGTGTGTGTGTTAGTCTTGGTGCTTTGACTTCCAAGATGTTATGTCAGAGTTTGTGACTGAAAAGGCTGAAGTTAGCCTGTTGTTAATTTTTGGGCTACGAAGTCTCTTTGTGTGTGACCTAGAGGTCTCTTAGTTACTATTCTTGCTAGAAAATGTTTTTTTTTTATTTATTTTTTTTTTAGGCAGCAAATCTGCTGGTCTAGATTTGGAAGTTCTTTGGTTAGAAAGTCTGTTGGTTTCGAATTTCTTTAGATAAAAACTCTTGGTTTGGAGTTTCCTTGGTTAGAAAATCTGTTGGTTCAGTTTTAGAAAGTCTGTTAGATACCCATGAAGTTATGTATTTTTTGGTAGTTTGTGGTTTGTTTCTGCTAAGAAATCTTGTTTGGGAGAGTTTTGCTTAGAATACCTTTTTGTCTTGGATGCGTTTATAGGATTCATTAGTCACTAGGTTGAAATGTCTTTAATCCTGTTAGTTTTATGACCAGGAGATCTGTTAGTCCTTGAGTTTTTTGGCTTGGAAGGCTGGAAGTGTGTGATAATTTTTCCAAAAAGTGTGTCAATTCTGGAAAGTTTTTTTTTTTTTTTTTTTTTTTTTTTTGCATAGGAAAGTTATTTGTTTGGGAGAGATTCTGCTTAAAAAGTGTATCTTTGGGGGAGAATTTTTGCATTGAAACTGTCACAGCTTTAGATAGGTTTTTACCTAAAAAGAGTTAGTAGTTGTAAGTTCTTAGTTTTTGCTTAGAAAGTGTCACAGTTTAGTCTAGTTATATTGCCTAAAATGAGAGAGTTTTGTCGAGTTTTTTGCCTAGAAAGAGTCACAGTTTGGTCTAGTTTTTTGCCTAAATGAGTTTTATAGAGTTGTTTTGCCTAAAACGAGTCACAGCTTGGTATTTCTATGCCCAGAATGCGCGAGTTGGATCGAGGCTTTTGCCTAAAGAAGTTTGCAATTATTGAAGTAGTTGAGATGAAAGGCCAAGATTTAGAGTATCCTAAAAACTGACCAAAAATAGAAAGATACTGAAACTTAAACTGGCATTAGCTCTTTAAAGGCGAGTTTTGAGGTATAATGTCTAAATTCAAAGTATTAAACTTCCCATGAAGTTTTTCCTAACTTGTACTAGCTGGTCATGACAGCAGGAATGATGACACCATCAAAATGATTAATATGAAAAATATTTATAATTCTGTACTCGAGACTACAATGTTTTGTGTCTTGTAGTCTTACTGTAGTGAGTATGTGAAGGTTGGTTTTTGTAACATGAAATTCCACATTTCATGGTCAATATTAAACAGTTTTCACTTGTAGGCAAATTTTGGTCATGTGGCCCTATTCTGATAAGTATAACAAAGAGATATCTTGATAGTCTTGTGTTTTGTAAGCAAAATGAAATGGCTATTCATAGTCTTGCAGACTTGTTCCTGTGAACAGTACAAAATTGCTTTTCATAGTCTTGTTAAAGCTAAAAGAATTTGGGAAGAAATCCTAACTTCAGAAAGCCCAAATGAATATACCAGTCAGGTGCTGGACATTCCTCCACAATTATCTGTTAATGAGGTATATTTTTGCTTCATAATTATGTGTGAATGAACCGATTATCCCCTAATTACTAGGCAATGGGATGAATATTTCTTCCTAATTACATAATTACCTGTTAAAGAGGAAGATTTGGCCAAATTACGTTAAAAGTTTTTCCTACCAAATTAGCCATTAATCACTGGTTTCTCCCTAATTACAGAATTACTAGTTAGTTAGGCCTATTCATATCCCTAATTAGTGGCAGTGGGATGCATATTTCTCCCTAATTACATAATTATCTTTTCAAGATGTTGTTTTTCTCTAATTACCTGTCAATGTGGCAAAATTAGGTGGGGTTTTATGGAATTACATGGCAATTACTAGTTTAATTAGGCCTATACATATCCCTAATTACTGGCAATGGGGTGGATTCTTGCAAGGTGTATCACACAGAACCTAAACTGGCCTGGTGGTCCACGTGTACGGTGAAGGCTGACGTTAGTCCGACCTGCTGTCCTGCTGGGGGAGGAAGAATGGGGCAGGAGGATATTAGCTTTGCACGTCTCCAACCATTTACCTGACTCAATCACTTACATTGAATGGTGGCATTAGGCCTATAAGATGAAGTGGTAGGAGTGCCTCAAGGCGCGCTTGTCCCACCTGAAGGGGTTTGGGTCACTTGTCTGCTTTTGAGGGGACGGTGTGTGTCTTGGTGTAATTAATTGCTTTTGTTGCAACAAGAGACTGGAGGATGACTCTTATTGATTTGTGCATTGAAGTAATATAGTTTTAACTGAGAATAAAGTTTTTAGAATTGAAATAAAGTTAATGAGCTTTTGTTTGGTGTCTTCGTGAAATTCCTGTAAAATTCTCCTGTTCAGAAAGACATCTGAAGGTATAAATTAATATACCAGACTGAAAATTAATCTTGTGGATGAAAATATCATGTAAACTGAAAATAGCACCAAATTAAACTTATAACTTGTAAGAGTTTCGAGTTAATGAAATCAATTTTGAGTCACAGAAAATTAGTTATGAATACATAACTATTTTGGTGCAAGTAATGTTGATAAGGTAGGCTTAAAATTAAATTAAACTCATTGAAAATTCGGCCAAAGTTGTTATTACAACATAACAAATAACGTAACATATGTAAAAAAAATTTTATTTTAAAGAAATGTTGAAGCCAACGAGCCAAAAAAATGCTATGTAAATACGCAAATAATTACAGTAAACTGAAATTAAGTAATAATTTATCTGGTTAAAAATATGCCCCTCTAATAATGAAGATTGATGTTTTACAAGTTATAATTAAACGTATTACATCACCAAATTTACAAGGAATAAATCAGCCAGGAAAAGCTATTTGAAAAAAAAACTAAATCAAATTATAAAAATTCTAAGCAAAAATTGCCAATTTCAGTCTTAAAAACTTCAACTAAATCGGAATCATTCGAAAAATAATCGAAGAATTTTGAAATCACTACTACCGAACATTTCTACGTCTATCACAGGAGCTTATTTTCTGACGTGTTTTGGTATTTTGCCGTCAAATTTGATGTCAATATGTCAATGTTTATTGCAAAATTGAAGTCTCGTGTTCATATCACGATTATGAACACGTTAAAACTCCAATCTTGCCAAAAAATATTGATATTTTGACGTCAAAATTGACGGCAAAACTCCGAAAGATGTCGGAGAATAGGCTGTGAGAGACCCTGGAAATTTACAAAGTTATTTTAGTAAAATCCTTATTTAAAGAAAATTACCAGTTTTATATATAAATATCAACTAAAATAGTTATTAAATAACCTTATTTATCAATATTTACGAGTAAATTACCCTTTACGGCTCTAAGTCAAGAATTGTTTGGTGCAAAGTCGGTGTCAAAATGGCTAAGACACTCGAGAATATATTTATCGTAGTCATCGTCTCTTTCGCTGCTTGTCCCTTCGTTTCCTCTATACGAAGACGTGAGCGAGGGAGAAAGAGAGCGAGAGAGAGAGGGAGAGAAAGAAAGAGAGCAAAAGAGAGTGAGAAAGAGAGTCGTAAAGTCTCGTAAAATCACGTAAGTGTCAGAATTTATGTTTTAAACCCGAAGAGTTTTGAGAGAGAGCGTGAGAAACAGAGTGAGAGAAGAGAGACGACTGGACGAAATTCTGGCTTTACATTTCTACACGGATTTTGCAGGCCATGTTTCATGAAGACTTTCTCTGCCAAGTTAGACGTTAGCCATGATAGTCGAACGTAAGCTTTACGTCAAAGTCTCGGTGGGTATAACCCCATACCCCCAACCCTCTTTGGACTCCCTGTCCCGACATCTTATAAGGCATTTTAAGTCTAACCATTCTCTCAGGGACATAGAATATGGCCGACGCCATCTTGGAAAATTACCAGTGCATGAGGCTTCATAGATTCCCATCTCGGCCAAAGTCAGCTGATGACAGCTTAGAAAAAATCAGACCCTTTTCCAGTCGGTTTCAGTTGCTGATGACTGACTGACCTGACCTCATATTACCTCTGGCTGAGGACATATTTCTCCCTCCTGGAGCACTGCAGTGCTGGCTTCGAGGGGTAAAAATATATATATTTGATTTTTGTCATTAACATAATTAACCTTCCCTAATTATAAATCTCTCTTGTGGATCAAAATAAAAGACTTTACGGACACTTTGAGGATTTTATTTACTTTTTCATGCATTTTATCACAATTGTGACGTCATCAATGACGTCACAGCGTTGACTTAGCTACTTTTGTATTTTGCCTATTACAATTATGACGTCATCAGTGTCGTGAGGACCTTAGCAACTTGATACGTCACTTATTCTACCAATGACGTCATCGTTTACCTTTTTAAGCTCTTATGACGTCACCAGTATCGTGACGACCTTTGAGACTGATGTCACTCATTCTACCAATGACGTAATCGTTAGAACCGTTTTCTTTACGAGACGTTGTTTAAGCAATCTCTTATTATAACGTTTTTAAGGAAATTTTCTACATATTCGTAAGTTTTAACCGGTTTTAAATGGCATTAACTAGGCCTAATGTTAATGTTTTAAAAGGCATTAACTAGGCATAAAGTTTTTGGTGACTTTTAAAAGGCCTTATATTCGTAGGTTTTAGGTAGTTTTAAAAGAATTTTTTTTATCTACAATCGTACGTTTTAGGCAAGCCTTTTAAAGGCTTTACTTTGACTAGTCTATACCCTGTATATGGTCCATAAAACCCTTTGGTTTGACCTTTGCTAAAACCCTTATTTCTCTTGTAAATAAGACATATTAAGGCCCGAACAAAAGGCTTTCAAAGTCTTATTACTGACATACACCAAGCCTTTTATAGCCTCTAAAAGGCTTGAATAAAATTGACTTTTTCTTGGCCATACTTTAAAAATGGCTTTTCTTTACCATAGGCCTTTGAACCTGGTATCCCGATTATTTCTCTCATCATTCTTTGATTAAAGTTGCAACTCGTGATTGCACAGAGAGAGAGAGAGAGAGAGAGAGAGAGAGAGAGAGAGAGAGAGAGAGAGAGAGAGAGAGAGAGAGAGAGAGAGAGAGAGAGAGAGAGAGAGAGAGAGAGAGAGAGAGTATATCTTAGTTTTACCTGACCACTGAGCTGATTAACAGCTTTCCTAGGGCTGGAGAGAGAGAGAGAGAGAGAGAGAGAGAGAGAGAGAGAGAGAGAGAGAGAGAGAGAGAGAGAGAGAGAGAGAGAGAGAGAGAGAATTCTTTACGAGTGTGTACCACGTACGAGAGAGAGAGAGAGAGAGAGAGAGAGAGAGAGAGAGAGAGAGAGAGAGAGAGAGAGGAGAGAGAGAGAGAGAGGAGAGAGAGAGAGAGAGAGAGTGTAGACCACATACGAGAGAGAGAGAGGGAGAGAGAGCTAACAATGTTTCAAAATCCCACAAACCTTTCAGCTTTACACATGCCATTTTTATCAGTCTTAAGCAGCCAAGCAAATCAGTTCCTGATTTCCAAATGATCTCGAGATTGGAACTCCCCAAATTCCTTATAAAAATGGCCCATCCCCAACCCCCCTTTCTTGCTGATAGCACCTACAGTAAAAGGCCACTTCATCTAAGCAAGTAGAAGGAATGAGGAAAAAGTGTTGTTCGAATAGATGCTAATTTAAGGGCCAAACTAGGACCACCAAATGGGTCTCTAGATCGAAGAAATCTATCAAATTTAGGCCATAGGACCACAAGGGGTCAAACTATGACCACCATAGGGGCCTCTAAGCCGAAGAAATCTATCAATTTTAGGGTTTCAAATGGTCAAACTAGGGCCATCATATGGGCGTCTAGATCGAAGAAAT
>JANJGK010005830.1:0-10000 GCA_039081455.1 Macrobrachium rosenbergii
GAAGAGCAACTGCACCCCAAGGAATTACCCTGGGCAAGCTAACTGCTTGCATACCAGCGAGTTTCTCCCCAACTTCCCCGACTCAGCAAATGACCCAAATAGACAACATTTTCATTCGAATTATCCCCTTCTGAGTGAATAAGATAGAAAATCATCAACACACAATCACGTGTGGAACAGAAATAAATTTCTGACTCACGTCGGGGATCGAACCCAGGTCTCTCAGGTGGAAAGCAAGGGCGTTATCCACTGGGCCATACAAGTCTAAAAGAAAGCTGGAACCTGAGAGCAACTGCACCCAAGGAATTCACCTGGGCAAGCTAACTGCTTGCATACCAGCGAGTTTTCCCCCAACTTCCCGACTCAGCAATGACCTCAATAGACAACATTTCATTCGAATTATCCCTTCTGAGTGAATAAGATAGAAATCATCAACACACAATCACGTGTGGAACAGAAATAAATTTCTGACTCACGTCGGGATCGAACCCAGGTCTCTCAGGTGGAAAGCAAGGGCGTTATCCACTGGCGCCCAGTGGATAACGCCCTTGCATTTCCACCTGAGAGACCTGGGTTCGATCCCGACGTGAGTCAGAAATATATATATAATATATATATATATATATATATATATATATATTATACTATATATATATAGTATATATATATATATATATATATATATATATAGTATATATATATATATATATGCTACAAGATCATACAGATGGTATGATTTCACCTGCCTATCTCATACAAGCCCAGCCCCACTCAACCTCACATTAGAATAAAATGAATAACCAAAGAGGTAGAGGGGAACTTATTTGTCAGGTCAACTAGACCCCCCCAGATTTGGAGTGTCCCCCATTCCTCTTCTAAGACACTGCCCCCCCCCCCCCCCCCACATCAGATCTTAATCTTCCTTCCCTGGAAACAGTGATTCTTGCTATCTCGTCTTCTCTCACAGGACCCTGGTGTTGGTATTCAAGTGTACTAACGGCCACCGGCAATGGAGCGTATTTTTTCATTAGATATATTGAAAGCAGAAGTGAAAAAAAAATATATATATGCACGCACGCACACACACATACATATACACACACACACTCACACACACACAATATATATATACAGTATATATATAAAATAAATATATATATATAGTATATATATAGTATTATATATATATATGTGTGTGTGTGTGTGTGTGTGTGTGTGTGTGTGTGTGTGTGTGTGTGTGACTGTGTGTATGTGTATATATATGTAATGATATATATATATATATATATATACTATATATATATATATATATATATATATATATGTATACTATATAATATATTTTTTTCTTTTTTTTTTCTTTTAACGTGCTTTTATTCCCATTTTTGTATGGGGTAAGCACGATGCCTTCTTTTGAAGGACTTTTTGATTTGGCTTTGGGGTAGACCTGTGGTCTCGATCGGCTGCCCTGCCTGACATCGCTTAGACCCCGGTACGTATGTTTCATGTATCATACACCGACTCCAACGCCCTTTCTTCCCAGCAGCGAGAAGTTATTTGCGCGGGTATGGCGAGAGTTCGAGACGTGTGAGATGTTTGTTATGTTTTTAGAAGGTGTTGTAGTGGCGCTGTTTTGTGTGTGTATTTAGTCTGTAACATCCATTTTGCTTTTTAAGCAAACCTATCCGTTGATTACATATATAATCCCGGGATGTCTACACGGATAGCAAAGTGTCTGCCTCTCTGATCAGTCGGCTGCGGGTTTGAACCCGCGCCACAGACCTCTACGAAAGTCCGAAGCTGCTGCTGTAACCGACTGAGCCATCGAGGCTCTATATATATATATATATATATATATATATATATATATATATTATATATATAATATATATATTATATATATATATACATATATTCCCCACTTCTGCTTTCAATATATCTAATGAAAAAATACGCTCACTGCCTTGCTGACCCAGTCACAAGCACAGCACAACTCTCCCTTAATTAGACCCCAATGCAAGTAACTAAAAAAAAAAAAAACATAGTAACCCTCACGTAACTCCTTCTCACTACAATGGCAGCAAAATCGCGTAGCCAACTTGAAAAATAACACTTTTCTTGATCTTTCAAACGCACGCACTCCACTCACATTACACAGGTTCACAACGCACTAACTCGATAACAGTGTGCAGTAGTCTCGACTGCAAAAAACTGCTTCTGTCATCAAAGAGACGCAAATACCAACCAAAAAAGGCACACCATGACTTAGCAATCTTGATTTCCTCGTAAGATGTTTCTTCGGAGCGTACGTATACACTTTCACACTCAAGTGTAGTTCCCATTCTGCCACCAAATATATCTGTGTTACCCAGTCGAGAGGAATTTTCATTGCTTACCTTTTCCTGCAAAATTGAGAAGTTCCTTCTATTGGTAGTTTGATAGTGATCGCATCAAAAAAGGCTACGGGGAATGCATATCTGTAACTACACACACACACACATTCTCTCTCTCTCTCTCCTTCTCTCTCTCTCTCTCTCTCATCTCTCTCTCTCTCTCTCTCTCTCAGGTCTATAGCGAAACAAGCTCTACCCAGAATACTTTATTTGACAATAATCTAACATAACTGGATTGCTAGAAACAAGAAATTAAATAAAATGGAATATTAATGTTCACCAAAAGATCAATCATATTTTAGTCTATCATATTTAAACTAACTATTGTCTCTACATCGTTATCCCCAAAATAGGTCAGAATAAGCCAAAACCCAGTACATTCCCAATGAGTACATCTTTAACCTATTTTCTCAGCGAAACATCTGAAGAAGTCAAGTAAAACCCATATTAAGCAACATGTATAAAAATAAAGATATGGGAATTCCTACCATGTTACTTATAAATGTACACATAATGTAATAAATGCTTGACACAAGTGAGACACATGTTAAATGAGAGAAACAATCTACATTTTGGGATATCAAAAGTTGTTCCTAATCTCCAAACAGCAATGTTCACAGTCTTAATCGACAGGTCTCGAACTACAGAGTCTTCACTGAAGACTTTTAATAATGATCAGTGTTGGTCTTTGAATGATCAATTGTCTGATAAGTAATCCCTTCACACCCTGGGACTCTGCCCAAAAGACACACACAAACGCATTGACTGGAACCTGGACATTTCTGGCGAATGCACTCATGAAGTCTTGTGGCGAGGCTGGGAAGTTCTCACGTCTTGAAAAATACCTGACGTGTACAGTTTTAATTAATTAGGAAACACGTCAGACAGCAGCTAATCATCCTCTCAAGCCACACTTATTAATCAAAACATCTACTGTGTATTGTAATTCATAAAATACTTGTGAATTATAAGCTTTTCATACACACACACACACACACATACACACACACACACACACACACACACACACACACACACACACACATATATATATATATATATACTATATATATTATATAATTATAATATATATATATATATATAATATATATATATATATAGTATATGATGTGTGTGTGTGTGTGTGTGTGTGTGTGTGTGTGTGTGTGTGTGTGTGTGTGTGTGTATGTATGTATGTATATGTGTATACAGAGAGAGAGAGAGAGAGAGAGATGAGAGAGAGGAGAGAAGAGAGATGAGAGAGAGAGAGAGAGAGAGAAGAATTTCTAGTAATTTACATAATACTTTATGCGAAAGGAGGTAGAATAGGTATCAACGAAGGGGAAGACCTGTTTGGAAGAAAGAAAGCATGAAAGGCACAGGAGCAGAAAAATAAAGCAGCAGAACCGAATTATCCGAAGGATATGAAGACTGAATACCAAGTGAAAACTGAATTCCTGAAACCCTTTACTTTGAGATGGGAGGGATTTGCAGGATCGTTTCTAAAGGATTCCGGGTAGTCAGGGAAGATATAAAGAGCGGGTATTTGTTCAACGACTGGAGAGGGCTGTTCAAGGGATCCAGAAGGAAGTGAAGCAGTGGGCGAGGACCCAGCTAAGTTCTTTAAGGGGGGAGGTTTAGTTACGAAATTCGCGAGGGGGATTTATTTCCCCCTTGCATCAAAGGATTTACTGGGTAGTAGGGGTAGTTAAACGGCTCTACTACGATGGCTGTAGAAGTAAATCAAAAGAAAATGAATGTAAGTCATTGTTAAAACGATAAACTTTCCGTGTTCAGCATTAACCTAACGTTTATAAGAGTTGATTGAAATAAACACAGTACGAATTTAAAAGAATAAAGAGAGAAATATGATTAAGTAAAAATGGTGCGTGATTGCAAGAAAGAAGGGAACAAGGGGTTCTTAGAACGAAATGGGTTTGCAACTGTTCCTGATGCTTTAAAAAACGTTAGGATCATACTAATATATTCAGTTGAGTATCAATGTCAAGAGGAGTTTCTGAGGTAAAAGTAGAAGAAAAAAACACGGGAAAAGTGAAGCACAAAATTCAAGAAGATTACCTAAATCCACTGATAAGCATTTGTAAGATACTAATCTGAAGATAATTGAGGACTGTTAACAAATACAAAATAGAGTCAGCAATGTACTATTGATGGGCTTTTTAAGGATATGTAAACATATGAAATAAAAAAAATGGGAGGGAGAAGAAGGCAAATAAACAAAGTATGATCATTTTGATGACCATAAGGTAAAAAAAATGGATCTGTAAATACTTGTGAACTATTGTCCTTAATCACAGAATTAAAATTGAAATTAAATCACTGGAAGTATTTAAAAACAAGGGAATGTTATCAAAAGATACAGGAGTACCCGAGATTGGAGAACTTAAAATGACGGTGGAAAAATGTGATTATGGTTTTTCTTACTAACTGTCCCATAAATGTACATATACACATAATAATCTATCTGTCTGTCTGTGTAAGACCTTCCCGTTAATAATGATAACATCTTGAAAGTTCATCGTACTCATAATATAAGAATTTATATTATTTGGATATGAGTTTATATATTTATATATATATAATATTATATATATATATATATACTATATATATATATATATATATATATATATATATATATATATAATATATATATATATATATATATAGTATATATATATATATATATATATATATTAGAGAGAGAAGAGAGAGAGAGATGAGAGAGAGAGAGAGAGAGAGAAGAGAGAGAGAGAGAGAGAGAGAGAGAGAGATAATTCTAGTAATTTAAAAAATGCTGTATACTGTATGGCAATGCTAATTTTTCCATCACAATGAAAAAGTGACAACAGTTCACGGGTGGTCTAGTATACATATATATATATCATACTATATATATATATATATACTATATAATATATATATATAATATATATTATATAATAATATATATATATATTATATATATACTATATATTATATATATATATTATATATATATATATATTATATATATAATATATATATATATTATATATATTATATATATATATATATTTTCCATACCTCAATATACAGTGCACAGTACATCATGGCATCTTGACATCTTTCCATCATATATCTTGCTTAGACCACACGTGTCCCGTTGCTATATTGATTTAGCACGAGAAATCATAAGGAAATAATTAGTGTGGCCGATTTGAAACTCTGGCAAAAACAGCACAGAAAGATGAAAGCAAGTTTCATAATTTAGAAGGGGGAGGAGGGAGGAGGAGGAAAGAGGGGAAGGGAGGGGAGTGGGGAGGGAAGAGGAGAATGGGGAGTAGGAGGGGCGAGGGGGAGGAGGAAGGGGAGGGTTGAGGGGGGAGGGGTAAGGAAGCCCCTGAAGCCTCTCAGATTCCCAGTGTGCATTCAAACATAAACAAAACAGAGTTTTATTTTTATATATATATACTCGCATGTGTATATATATATATACATGTATATATATATATATATATATATATATATATATATATATATATATATAGTATATATATATATATAATATATATATAATATATATATAATATATATATATATATATATATATATATATAGTATATACTGTATGTAGGAATTTAGATTCACCTTTTACATTTAATGATGATTCATGGCACGTTAGAAAAACAATGAAAGATATCTGGCTAGAATCGAGTAAAATACATGGGAAAAGTACCCCGTTGCTATGGATAGCTAGAATAAATTTCTCTTTCCCCTCTGGAAAATAGTGGTCGATGAATTTTTACCCAATAGGGATTTTTCTGTTTTTCTTTCATTTTTCAAAGATGGTAATATTTTGGATAAGAACAAATATTTTCTTTCCATCGAAGTCAATTGCCAATGGCTGCTGCAGCGAACGGTTCTTTATTTCTAAGTTTCCGGAACGAACAACAGATTTTTGTCGAGGCATTCCTCCCCAAACGCCCTCCAACAACTTTCGCTATTTTCTGTTTCTGTATTTTAAACCTCGTTGTATTTTCAGAAAAAATTCCTTAACCTGTGGCATAAAACTGGCTCAACGAAAAGGAAACTGTATGATAAGCCTCAGAAAAATAAAGGATAATAAACTTACTACGGTAAAACTGCTTCGGAAGAAAATACCAAAGTTTTTAGGAGCGTGACCAGTACAAAAAAAGACCTGTATTCCTGTTGGGGTTACCTATACCTTTCATACATAAAATAGGTAACAAAATTTTGTGCTGCATTCCGTTGTTTTAAATGAAATGCACATTTCTTATTAAAACTAAGCAGAAATGCAAATATAATGGCAAATTCGTACAAAGATGGCATTTATCCAGTGTAAAATTCAGTAGATACTGACATTTCATACCTAGATAAGACTACTTTCACTAAACGTAATTGGGTCAGAGGAGTTCAGATGGCCTAGGGCAAGGTTGCGTGCTGAAGATCGGTGAACAGTTTCCGATAGTTACTGAATGATAGCTTACTTAAAACTCTCTTTTTCTTTACACAGAGCAGATCTCAAAGAACATTGCAAGGTTCATTGCCATTCCCATTGGACGTTGGTAGCACCAGCTGCAACACCGCCTAATTCATGCTTCAACTGGAAGCCCATTTCCATCAGATTTCTCTTCCTCACTCTCTGCCCTCTCTCCGGCAAGTAATGTCGGCGTCTATAAATTCCTTTATGTCGTGTTTATGTCGTGAATAACAGGCTAAACGTTATTACATTACTTGGGAAATAAAGATGCACACGTGCAAGTGTGATACTTTAAGCCAATAATGCGTCCGCGTAGAGCCTCATTTTCGAAGAGGTTTGGTTTTCTGTTCTGGCAGCAAGACATTTCAGTAAGTATCAATTGCATTTTATGATGATCAGTCGATTATGGGTACACCGTAATAGAGATCTAAACAGGTTCCAAAATTACTTGTGGATTTTCTGAAATTTTTAATTTTTCAATTGTTTTCGTTTCATTTATTGTGTAGGCAACCAATAAGCTTTATTAATAGTCTTCGTTAAGACAGGTCTAAAGAAAGGTCTTAAAAAGAAATAAGAAATATAGATAATAAATTTGAAACTAAACACACGTTCTTACTTTTTTCACATAAAAAAAAAATAAAGAAACCGATGTAGCGTGTACCATCACATTACCAAAGCTGTTTTTCAACATAGCAGAGAGCAGAAAAAAGTTAAGTATACCTTAGTTTAACCAGACCACTAAGCTGATTAACAGCTCTCCTAGTGCTGGCCTAAAGGATTAGATTTATTTTACGTGGCTAAGAACCAATTGGTTACCAAGCAACGGGACCTACAGCTTATTGTGGAATCCGAAACACATTATACCGAGAAATGAATTTCTATCACCAGAAATAAATTCCTCTAATTGTTCATTGGCCGGTCGGAGAATCGAACTCTGGGCCAGCAGAGTGCTAGCTGAGAACGGTACCCACCCGCCCAATGAGGAACTAGTAGAGAGCAGAGACACGAACGGGAGGTCATGACGTAGACTTATTGATTGTTTTAATAACACCTGCTGAAAGGAACTGCTAATTCCAAGAGATTTAAATACTAAGATATTGCCATATTCACAAATTTATTCGACGTCTTATAGTAAATATTCTCAGAGAAATTTATAAATGAAGGTTAGAGTAGACAAAAAGTAGAAAATATATGAAATAGTGACCCTTTTCTCTGATAATAATGTAAGCAAGTCTTTCCTTAAATAACAACGAGAAACTGTAAACCTGACATGAAAAAAAAAGCTGTTAGCGAACCCGTAAATATCTTGTTTATTCAACAACACGAACAATGTTTGCTCACCGAGTCTGAGTCATTTTGCAATACTGGTAAACTACAAATCAGAGGAGAAGCAAATTTCCTTAAGGTGGGATGAGCGAAACGTTTCGGAAGCAACGAAAGAAAAGGAAAAACATAAACGCCTCTATTTACTCGGAGGTTTCCTTCCGTCATATTTTCGAGAAAGAAAAAACGTCTATAGGCTGCGAGGCTTTTTCGTCTACTCTTCGTTTCCTCAGAGTGTTGGCTATAGTAAAAGAATAGAGAAAGAATAGTAAAATAAATTATAAAAGACATCGGCAATAAAGTATTCTTTGATTCTAAAGTACAAGGGATATAACTCGCGATAGATAAACAAAAACGATTCATAATGAATCTTCATTTCACGAATTAAAAATCATTGCAGTGCCCTGTGCAATTATATTTTTTATTCCATGGTACAATGTGGATTCATAATTAATCTTCCTTTCGCGAGTTAAAAATCATCACATATGTTACAAACAGTGTTCTGTGCAATGATATTTAGAGTCCATGGTGCATCGTGTTTTATAAAAATGCTACTTTTCCCCGCATCAACTAAAGGGAAAAATAAATGGAAAAACGAAGGCGGGGAGAAAAAACGACGTTGCTTGAAAAAGAATTAGGTCAGAAAAGGTTTGCGTGAGTGCGTGTGTTGAAAGGGAAGGGAATCTATGGCATATTCATTTGGAAAGGTGGAAGGGTTTTCATATTTGCTTTCCTGGATCCGATAAAACAACGAAAAGTTTCAATGACCGAATAACGGAGGTATTGCAGGGAAAGGCATTGATAACAGGGGAAAATACAACTTTGAAAATTTGTTTGCTGTAGTGATATACGTTTACAAGATTTAAATAGATAATAAATCACCTTTATAATCAGGAAATTTGGTAGCTATCTAGAACTCTTCACGTTGTTTTCAAATTTCTTTAACCATTAGGAAACATACTGTAATTGCCTATTACTTATCAATCGCCGCATTTACTCGTGAATTCTGTTGACCCACATAGGATATCAAGGAAAACTGAGTGTTAGTCAAAATAAGGATGAATTCTGTAAGCATGGCGTTCGAAAAAAACAAAACTGTTAGCGAGCCCGTAAACATCTTATCTATTCAACAACACGAAAAATGTTTGCTCAGCAAACCTGAGCCATTTTGCAATATTGGTAGACTATAAAGTAGAGAAATAAAATTCCTTAAGATGGGATGTAGGAAACATTTTGGAAGCAACGAAAGAAAAGGAAAAATATGAACGTCTCTATTAACTCGGAGGTTTCCTTCCGTCATATTTTCGAAAAGATATGTTTATACGCTGCGAGCCTTTTTCAGCCACCTTTGTTTCCTCAAAGAGTGTGTTGTGTGTGCTGTAGATAGAAAATGATAGTAAAGGAATTAACTCTGGATAATTTTCTCGGTTTCGATGACGTGGTTTAGGAGATAGTCGACCCTTTTACCGTATTTACCATCAGCTTCTTTTCTTGTATGTATAGCACCTCGAGAAGACGAAGCCCATGGTGGCTCTAAGATAAAGAATGTGGGAGTGTCCTTGGCATCATAGTATTTACTCCTCTTTTTTCTTAATCTCTTAAGACACTCACCTAAGACGTTCATTCAAAGACCCAGGTATGATGTTCCCGTAAAAAAGAGGTGGAGTAACCTGCAGGTATCTGCTTATCATGTAAACAATAAGGAAGGGGAGGGTATCGGTCTAGAGTCCTCTTGTAAATGAACCATTGGACCGAGCATTTTTCTAAGGTCCTGCGTAAG
>JANJGK010005830.1:15000-35000 GCA_039081455.1 Macrobrachium rosenbergii
GTTCATTACTCCCTCATGTCATGGACTTCCTAATATAAAAGCCTACTGGATACAATTTACCCTCAAATTTCTTCATTCATAAAGCACCTACCCACTCTTGACTGGCATCAGTCACTGATGTGAAAGGAAGCAAAAAATCCAGGAATTTTAAATCCAGGACTCATCAAAGCCGCTTTGACTTTCTGAAAGGCTGCCTGCTGAGCCTCACCCCATGAAAACTGCACACCATCACTCAGTACATCAGTCAAGGGCACCAACAACGTAGACAAGCCTTTCAAAAACCTATGGAAGAATCCAGCCATTCCCATGAATGAGTGGACCTGTTTCTTAGTCTTATGAGTAGGAAAATCCTTGATAGCTCTGACTTTCTCTTCGTTCACTCGAACATCTTTGAACGAAATGACATGTCCTAAATATACAATCTGTCTCTTCAAGAAATCACACTTGGCTAATTTAACCTTTAGACCTGCCATTCTAAGCCTCCTAATGACTTCCTTAAGTGCTTCCAAGTGTTCCTCTGTGGAATCTGTAGCAATCAAAATGTCATCCATATAAACATACATATTTTTACCCAACATCCTGTGCAAGACTGTATTCACTAGCCTCGTAAATGTCGTAGGACTACCTGACAAACCAAAAGGTATTCATGTAAATTCATAATGCCCCTTTAGAATGGAAAATGCTGTAAGCTTCCTACTCCTCTCACTCAATGGCACTTGAAAAAAACCCTTGCATGAGATCAATTGATGAATAAATATTCCTACCTCCAATCTCCACAAATAAATCCAGCAAACATGCAACTGGGTACCTATCTGGAATGGTCTTCCCATTCAGTTTCCTAAAATCTACCGTAAACATATCTAGATTGAACCATCCTTCTTATGTACCGCCAAACAACGGGAAATTAAATGTTGACGAGCTAGGCCTAATTATACCTTCCTCCTATTTGTTAACCGCTTGCTCAACCTGCTCCCTAATCTTGAAAGGTATCCTATACGACGGGACAAAAATTGGCTTAGACCTTTCCTCTAACTGAACCTGATGCTCTAACACATCTGTTATCCCCAATTTATCTCCCATTCAAGTAATAACATCTGCATATTCAGCTAACATCTCACCTAATCCCTCTGTGTATTCTTTATAATCTGCCTCACCCGAAATGACTTCTATAAATCGCCTTTCTAACCTTCATTTCAGCCTTCTCCAAAAATCCATTTTGCTCCCCTAATAATGTCACTGATTCAGTATCATCACTCCATTCATCCAAATCTACCACATATGTTCTTCTGATACCTCCTAAATGAATTGTTACAGTTTAACAATTCCACCCATGTTACTCCATTATTTGAAACTTTATTTACTGAAATTATACTCACCACACCTTTAAGTTCCTCACTACTTTCTGCCACCCACACACACACCTGTTTATTTACCTTTATATGTAACCCACCTTAACCTTCACCAAACCAACCATACCTGGTTGTAGAAGAATATCCTCCAACAAGAAACCTTTATATATTATGTTGCCCTCACCATTAGGGTCACTATCCCCCTGTGACTGATTATCCCCCACAATTTCCCCCTTATCTGAACTTACAGATATATTCCCTTCCATTTCCTCAACACCCACATGTGGGATGAAACCCCAAGTTTCACCTATTGTTATACCTCCTTTACCAGGTTATATAGAAATACTGATCCTACGACACATTGGATACCCCAGTAAAACTCTATTAGCCAAATTAACACCTCTCACCACCAAAACTCGTTCCGTTATCAGCTAATTCCCCAGCAAAAAACAAATATCCACCTCTCCTACAACGTCCAGTCTATGAGCTTGGACATCACAGACTTTGTCCTCTGAATGCCTTAACTGATACTAGGAAAACATCAATTGATAAAAATCATAGTCCACAAAACTGACTGAGGCACCCATATCTACAAAAATCAAAATACTAGGCCCAGTTACGGCTCCCTTCACCACAGGCTTCAGTTCTCCGTATATCTCTCAAAAGCCCTATATGACACGAACAGGTTAACGTTTCCCTTTTGGCTGATCTGCCCTGCAGAAATTCTGTTTATTTCTAGACTTTCTTGGATATCCCCCCTGAGGAGCTTTCCTATAGCTACCACCAAAATTCTGAGTTCCTGGCCTAACACTACACTCTTTCGAGTGACGGACAAAACTGCCAAGATTGGTCTAAACTTTGACAATCCCCACAGTATTTAATTCGGCAAAACTTCTTTGTATTCCCCGGCCTATAGCAATTAAAACAACGAAACAGTGACGTTTGATCCGCAGATTTCCTATCATTCTTCACCTTAGTACTAAAACTACCAGAAGCAAAATTAGATCTTCCATCACTTTCTACTTTACCGCAAATACCACTGGTAGTAAAATTAGATTCTCTCTGTGGGAAGGCCCTCTGGCTTTTGGCAGGCCATTGAAAAATGTGCTATCTACAGTTAGACATTTTGACATGTGCTTTCGCATCTGGGAAAAAATCAATGCCTTATCAGATGTAGGCCGACTGTCGAAACTACTCACTATGGCGTCCGGAACCTCATTCAAAAGCCAAGAGAAATGCGACATCTTCTGAAAGTTTTCTTACGATATAGAACTGCCAGATATCCAACTCGAACTTGTTAATTTCTTTACTAACTCCAATGCTGCATCAATCAATTTTGAGCTAAAATCTACCATCGAATTCTGTCCTTTCCTGATCCTATAGAATACCCTCATATCCCGAACTCAATTCCTACATTTATCTGACCCGTTCACAATTCTAAGAAACCATTTCATGTCGTCCCAAGTCTGACATTTCTTAAACTGGAAACTACGACAGCCTCAGCCAATATCCCCCACGTCCAAAGCTAGAAAACCTTTAGCTTCATTAAACACCTCCATCTCATATGAGATCTTCGAATTCAAATGGTTCTGAACAGACTCAACAAAAATTTCAACCGACTGACGCAAAATGCCATTCACCAAGCCCGGAAAAGGCTGAACAGGCCAAGCAAAAGTTGTTACCCCATGAGTCAAAGTTTTCTTATCTTCGTCATCACCTGCCATTTCCCAGATCTCTTTTTCCTATCTCTGCCCAAAAAAAAAAAAAAAAAACTCCAAGTCAGCTCGGAAACTCGGCCTGATCTTAAATGCATATAATATTAAAACCTCGCACAGTATGGTCTAAAACAATAAAAAAAGCAAGAAAACACACAGAAAAAATCAAAGTATTAACTCTTAAGTGTAATTATTCACAAACACTACAGGAGTAAATCCCTCAAGGAAAGAAAGAAAACGAATCACAGAAACAAAACTTTCCCTCTGACATTTCTCTGCCTGTTGTCTCCATGCAAACATAACGCTGAGCTAGCAACGAGGCAAGGCTGAGTTACAATGCAAAGATGGGAACCCTGAACATAATCACAATTTATGACATATGCCTCCTTCTCACACAATACAACCCATATCACACATCCCACAAAAAAAAAAAACTGTTGCAACTCTAAAATAATTCAATAAGAGAGAAAAACAAAAAAAAAAAAATATAGAAATAGAGAAGAGGATATTAGAATTATAAAAAAAAAACTTACATTTTCCCCTCCACCGAGTCGCAAAATTCACGAAGTCACACCAGCACTTTCACAAAAACCTCATAAAAGCACACACCCATGCCCCAAACTGCCATAAAATTACCCAACACACTCTACTCACTCCTCCCTAAATCACCCGCTGAAAAAGACTGTCAAAGTTACGACACAGTAACTGCGCCACACAAAAAGTGCAAAATTACCATCTAACCGCCTAACAACCATATTTACCAATATCCCCAGGCAATGCCCTATCTATAAAAGCCTATCACCTATGTTTACCCTTTCATTAGTGTGGTTTCAAACCCTGAAATCTATTTTTATACTGCTAGACACCAAATTACTTTATATGAAATAAACATTCATTCAACCTCTGTCCCAACTTACCTGGCAAAACTTGTGCAGGTTGGTAGCTGATCATAGTAAACTATCTTTCTTTTTCTCCTGCATTCTCTCCCTCTCTCTCTTAAGCTGTAATACAATTCTATATTTAAACAATCGGAAACAATGGGGATGAAACATATCTTTCGTCTGATGGGTCAGTTCTCACTGAAACTGGGTCAGAGAAAAAACTTGAATAAGAGTAAACTCCAAATGCTTCTTTGGCCATTGTATACTACTTCATGTAATCTCAAAATATGTTTCGTTTGCTGGAAGGTTACTGGGTTATTATGAAAGTCGGTCTTAGATAATGATTTATTATGATTTTTCTCAACTGATTCATAAATATATGAAATATTGAGAAGACTTATGGGTGAACAGACGCTAAGTTAAGTATACCTTAGTTTAACCAGACCACTGAGCTGATTAACAGCTCTCCTAGGGCTGGCCCAAAGGATTAGATTTATTTTACGTGGCTAAGAACCAACTGGTTACCTAGCAACGGGACCTACAGCTTATTGTGGAATCCGAACCACATTATAGCGAGAAATGAATTTCTATCACCAGAAATAAATTCCTCTTATTCTTCATTGGCCCGTCGGAGATTCGAACTCGCGGCCAGCAGAATGCTAGCTGAGAACGGAACCCACCCGCCCAACGAGGAACTTAAATTAACTATAACACCAGGAAGATTATGAGAATAAATGAAAGCTTTATTTTATAAATAAAAATGTTCTATATATTATTCATAAAATACTTTTTTTACATAATAGTGATAAAGTATTTTTACATATATTTTCGACCTGCTCCCTTCGTCCGACTGACTTGAAATTTTGTATGGTTACTCAATCCCGGTGACAATGCAACCTTACAATGACCTGTAGTAACCCTTCAGTGACGTCTCCCAATATCTCAGGATTTATATTATGAAAATCTTAGGATTTTTCAAACCTTCTTTGACTCGGTAGCGTAATTTAACTCTACAGATTTTTCAACCCTGCTTTGGCTCGACAGGATGTCACTTTTTTTTTTTTTTTTTTTTTTTACAATCATAAATCGGTTACAATTTCTGTTAAAACTAAAAAGTATACAAAAATTAAACACGTTTTTATTAAAATGTACTAAAAACAAAAACAGCTTTTTAGACACGCCAGGATTTTCCTGCAATTAATCATGTCTACAAAAATAAAAGCGTGGGCACCAAACATGTAGGGAAATGCTACAAGAAATAAAAAAAAAAAAATATATATATATATATATATATATATATATATATTTTCTTGTAGCATTTCCCTCCATGTTTAAATTTATAAGTTACAACACCCGAGAAACTGCAGTTCTGGTCGTTACCAAAAAATACCTTATTCTTGAAAAGGAGCCTTTTTTCACACATATACAATGTTGTTAAGCTAAATGTGTGATCTCACATAAAGTTACGAAAATTGAGTGGCTGACAGTTAATTACTTTATGTTGCTTTATTACAGAAACTGAATTCTGAGAGAGATAAAGGGAGAACTGGCACAAAAGGTCTCCAGAATCAGAATGACAAATTTACTCTTTCAACCAAAACCCAAAGCCCCATAGAAGCTAAATAACACCATCTACACTCCAAAAACGTTTCTGGATACACATCAACAAAGCTTTTGACGGGATGTCAACACTATAGATGCAAAAAACAGAATGGTACAAGTTCGAGAAACTAAATGACGTAATTTCCATGTGCGTTTTGTGCCTTTCTCAACAAAGAAAATACTTGCATGATGCATCTGTATACATACTGGGCAAAGTGTTTGGGTTTCTGTGACCAAATGCCCGTCTATTATCTTGTCTGTTGACGGGACGTATCGCATGAATCAAAACAAATGAGATCCCATGAATGCCTGAGACTACATGGTGGCTGGGTGAAGTAATCTTCTGCTAATATGTTATTGTAAAGAAGTTAAATTATGCTATCATGTCTTGTGAAATCCAACAGACACTTATATACTAATACTAACAATATTTCTACATGATTATCATTATTACACAGAATACATGCTAATTAGAACAGTAAATATAATAACATTCAGGAGAGATATACTATCAACATAATATATACATGAGATTCCTCCCCCCAGTAGACTGTTTATCACAGGTTTGGATCCAACGATTCACAATGTGATAAATAATCTGCAACTACATTGTTATTTCCTGAAATGTTTTTCACTTTTACACTGAAGAGTCGCAGGCACAAAGACCACCTTCTTAACCTTTGATTGTGATTCTACATCTTGTTTATGAAGGTGATTGGGTTGTGATCAGATAAGACTAAAATTTCTTCATTCTTGGGCTTGTTCACATACCCTTAAAACTTTTTCATTACTATTATTAATGTTAATGTTTCTTTTTCTATTGATGAATACACTTTCTGATACTTTTTCGATTTTGAAGATATGAAACGAACAGGATGTAAAATAGCACTATCATCTTCTTGAAGTAGAACAGCTCCGATACCATGATTTGTTAATATACTTTTCAATGTCTGGTGGAACCTTTCCAAGGCTCCTTGACTCTCTGGATGATAAGCAGTTGATAATTGTTGTTTCACTGCTAACAAATATATCACATTCTGGAACAATTTAGAAGTGAAGTTCGTTCCTCTATCACTTTGCTCAATTTCTAGTATTCCAAACTTCCAGGGAAACTCCACAAAATTCTCAGCGATTACCTTAGCACTTATATTTCTAACAGGAATTACCTCAGGATAACATGTCACAGGACACATTAAAGTTAACAAATGTTCATTTCCTTTCTTCATTTTCGGAAGCGGCCCTACCATGTCTATAGTTACCTTGCTAAAGGGTTCTCCTTTAACTTTTATGGGTCGTAGGGGGCTTTTTGAATGCTTTCATTCGGTTTTCCAACTTCCTGGCAGGTGTGACACTCTCGACTAAACCTGCTAACATCTTTGTGAAGTCCAGGCCAGAAAAAATAATTCATAATCATCTCAACAGTCTTGTCATTCCCATATGTCCAGACTTATGTGCTACTGTTACCACTTGCTTCCTCAGTGGATACAGAACCAGAATTTGATGATATTCACCCCTTTCAGCATTTTCTGGTATATCTGCAGGTCTATGCTTCCTCATCAGAGAACCTCCTTTAGCTTCTTTCTAGTCACTTTACCAACTTCAAGGGCTAAACTCTCAATATCTGCTAACTCAGCTACTGTAGCTTCACTACTATCTTCAGGAACACTGACTACTCTGAGTCTCTCCAGGAACAAGAGGTTCTTCTTCTTCTTGGGAAATCTCTTCATTGTCAGTACTAGGGGAAACATCACCTTCCTGGAACAGTTCTTCTAAGGTCAAAGATACTTCACTTGATCCTTCTTGTGTGTGTAAGAAGTTCTTTTCATAATCCTGGTAGTTACACAACTTGGAAACAGGTAAAGGTTATTCTTCTCTAAATCTACCCTAGGACAAATCCTCCAGCTTGTCTGTCACTATAGGACAAGGAACAAAATGGTACACCACCAACTTTATTACCTAGTAAAACATGTACACCTTCAAGAGCCAGTGAGTCCTTTACATCAAAGTCAGCATTCCCTGTCACCTCTTCTCCTCCCATACCCTTCAAAATATCTGAATATCCTGTGAGATTCTTTTCCAACTGTGGGTGAGCACCACGAACTACCACACTATGGTTACTCCCCGTATCACATAATACCTTGACTGGTACCTGCACACTCCCTCGTTGAGTTGCCAGCGTACCTTCATAGATATGTGGCTTAAAAGCTTTCAAGATGCTCAGCCACTCACTGCTTGAAGTTAATTTCCACTGGTTGCTAAACACTCAGCTTGTTTAGTCTCAGTCTCCTACAATCTCAATATTCCCCACACTGCTCTTCGTAGTCTGTTTCACCTGATCACCTTCGATCACTTGACCAACCGGCTTTGACTGCTGTTGTGCCTGATGACACCCGTGACTATAGTGTCCTGCTCTTCCACATTTAAAGCAGCCAACATGAGTCTTCTGTATTTTTCATGAGGAACTGGATGATGAGCATTTACTATTTGATTGCTGAGGGGTATTACCTTGCATTGTACTGGTACTACCCCTACTAGAAGGATTTCCATCAAACTTGTTCCCGTAATTTGGATGACACCTAATACCTGTACATTGTAGTTGACATTATAGTTGCGCTAACTACTTATGACATTATAATCTCTCAGTGTAGTAGCTTTGTCAAGTTCTTTAACCTCTCTCTCTCTCTCTCAAATAGGCTCTTATGTGGTCAGAATTTCTCTAAGAAATTGCTCTGTGACTACCAGCTCTTCAAGTTTATCTATAGTTTTAACTTTAGCAGCCTTCAACCATCGTGTGAAACACATCTTCACTTTGTAGACATAATCCAAGAAAGTCATCTACTCATCCTTTCTTAAAGATCTGAATCTTTCTTTATAATACTCAGGGGTCATCTGGTAAACTTATAGCACATTGTGTTTGAGTACATTGTAATCTTTAGACTTATCAGCTTATAAGGGTAAATGGGCACTTCTTCCTTTTCCTATAAGCACACCCTATAACAAGACTGACCATTTATCTTCTGGCCATTCCATACCTGAAGCCACTTTTTCGAAGTGATCAAAAAACTTATCTGGAGCTACTGTAAATTTTGGAATTAACTTCTGCACTCTTACCACATCAAATACAGACTCTTGATTACCTTGGGAAGGGTTAGACTGTGTCACAGATAACTTGAAGCAAGCTTCTAATAATTCCATCACCCAGGCATGTCTTGCTTTTTCTCTTTCTTCTTCTGCTTCTCTTTCTCTTTTCTCTCTTTCTCTTTCTCTTTCTTCTTCTGCTGCTCTTTCTTCATCTCTCTCTTTTCTTTCTCTTTTCTCTCTGTCCTCTCTTTCTCTTTCTGCTTACATTTTCGGCTTAATTAAGTGTTCTTCTGCAACTATGTGTCTAAGCCCTGCTTCTGCATCACTTTTCTCTTCTTTTTTTAAGCTCAGACCCAACCTTAGCTGTCATTTGCTCTTGCCTACTTATAAACTCTGCCTCAGCTACACTCAGTCATTCTTGTGCTTCTCCTAATTCTTCATCTACTCTGCCAGAGTCCATCAATGCTTAGATTGCAATACATTTCATTTGTGCCTTAATCATATTACTAGACACTTCACTGGCACAGGCTAAGGCTAAAGCAAGCCATTGAGCTTTAGGAAGGCTGAATTCAGCCAAATCCTGAGTGGAAGGGGCTGCTAAAAATTCCTGAACATTTTCTCTAAGTTACTCAACTAAATCATTCACAATACAAAATAACAATGTGGCCACTCTCCTATAAAAAATAATACCACCAGTATAAACCAGAGCGATATTTTGTTTTGTTCCTGGGTCTGGGCACCAATTCTTCCTATCATGAAGTGTTCCAAGTGCCTGGTTATTACACTACCAATCATATAATTCAAAACTTACCTCACTACAGCCAGATATCTGAACTCTCAAAACAAATGAAAATATGACTGAGTACTCTAAAGGCAACAGTGATCCCTTAAAAGAATTTTCAACAATGTGAGGTATCAAAATATACTAAAGTATAACCAAACAATTGTGAGGCATCAATATATACTAAAGTTGATCAAAGGGAACCACCCCATTAACGCAACTATACCCCCTTGGTTCGAGTCACTTCAACAAAACTGAAGGAACAAAACTATCTAACCTGATTTATTCACAAAGTTAATTCCTACCACTTGTGGTCAGTATATGAAACTCTATTGCAAAACTTTAAACACAAAAGTTTATTTTTAATTCAAAATTAATAAATCAAAATTCACAATTTTACTCTGAAGAAAAATTACTATTACTTGGAAACACAAACTTAATTAATTTTTAATCAAACTATGAAACAAAATTAAATCACCAAAATGCTAATATGTGAAACAAAATTAAACAAGCAAAAGATAAACCCTCAAGAAATACTAAGATGTGAAAGAAAACCAAGTAAATAATTTGAAAACAATAAAAATATACACAAAATTGAAAATTATAAAACGTAAAACATTCACTAAAGCATTTTATCAAAAATCGTATTTCAACTGACGGGTCTAATAAACACAAATCAATTTAAACAACACTCACTGAATTCCAACTCACTTTGAATAACACATCTTCATTTCAAAATAAGCTTCAACCATGGTTCAACTTACAAGTTACAATATCTGAGAAACTCCACTTCTGGCAGTTACCAAAAAATATATTATTCTTGAAAAGGGGCCTTTTTTCACACATATATACGCTATTATAAAGCTAAATATTAGATCTCACTAAAATTTACCAAAAAGGAGAGACTGACAATTAATTACTATATGTTGCTTTATTACACAAACTGAGTTCTGAGAGACTGAAAGGGAGAACCGGCACTAAAGGTCGCCAAAACCAGAATGACAGATTTACTTTTTCAACCAAAAACCCAAGGCCCCATATCAACTAAATGACGTAATCTACACTCCAAAAAACGTTTCTGGATATGTATCAACAAAGCTTTTGATGAGATCTCAACAGGATCGATGCAACAAGCAGAACGGTACAAGTTCGGGAAACTAGATGACTGAACTTCCATGTGCTTTTGTGCAACACTTCCCTTTTCCAAACAAGAAAATACTTGCATGACGCATCTTTCTACGTATTGGACAAAGTGTTTGGGCTTACATGACCAAACGCCCATCCCTTATCTCGTCTGTTGACGTGACTTATCGCTTAAATCAAAACAAAAGAGATTCCGTGAATGTTAAACCATATGGTGGCTGGGTGATGTAATCTTCTCTCACTGATATTATATAGTGTAATGCTTTTATTTCACAAGAAATAATAACATTACGCTATTATTTCTTGTGAAATAATAGCAATACACTATTATAATATCAGCGGGAGAAGATTTCTACATAATTATCATTATTACAGAGGATGCATGATAATTAGAACAGTAAATATAATAACATTTTAGAAAGATATACTGTTAACATAATCTATACATGAGAATATATACACACCACACACGCGCACACACACCACACACACACACACGCACACACACACACCCACACACACACACAAATATATATATATATATATATATATATATATATATATATATATATATATATATATATATATATATATATATATATATATATATATATATATATATATATATATATATATATATATATATATATATATATATGTGTGTGTGTGTGTGTGTGTGTGTGTGTGTGTGTGTGTGTGTGTGTGTGTGTGTGTGTGTGTGTAAATATATGTACTTATACATATATGTGTATATGTATATGCAAAGATAAAAACATTTAAATGCACCATAAGTGAAGACAGCACAATGGAGCTTTATAATTTGTATATTGTCTCTAAACCCATTCAAACATCGGGCTAAATTTTGAGCTGAGGCTGCGTTCTGTACACAAATTACATCACATTGCACAAACCTTAATAATTAGTAGTATGTCCTTCGGAGGTTTGCAAAAGTCATCGATTTCTTACGTCGTTATGAAAAATGAACTAAAACATTTTTCATAATCTGGAACTCAAGTTACTGAGTAATAAGGAGCGGTACGAAAAACTTACAACAAAACACTAAGTTTGATATCATTCCCACTTAATTCTTTAGAAGTTTGGGAAATACCCAAGGACAAAAATAGTATAAAACTTACAAAAACGTCGAATGAATTAACCTAAAAGTTCTGTATGTCATGGCTCCCCAAGAACATAGAGATAACATCCGACGAAGATGTTGCATTTCGAGCGGGGAGCATCATATCTATGAAAAATCTAAATGGCAAGCGAGCCTCCTTTCCCTGTACAAGAATATCTTTCATTTTTCTCACATAAAACCTTCTGAAGCTCTCTGCATAAAATTCAGCAATATGAATGTCCTCCTTCACTACGCAACATGATCAAGTATTTACACACAATCTCTATTTAAAAAGATCTACATAGAAAACATTTAAGCAGTTTCGTCAAGCAAATTGGCACCAATTGGCACTATAGGCTATCCATTTCCTATTAGTAGTAATGTCTTTTCATTTAACGGTGTCGGTCCTCTCCAGCCTTGAAACCACAGAACACACTTGACAGGTAAAATGAGGCTTCTCTTTCACCTGCTGAGACAGATCGCTGATTGGTTCACAGCTGTTTGAAAACCACCTAAAAGTCCCCAAGCGGGTGGTCACGACGGGACTACCAAAAACTTTCGACATTTATGGGTTCCGCCGAGATTTGTCTTCTCTGGTAACTGGTTTTCGCTTTGTGCAGCGTAACTCGATTTCTTTTCTGCGAGAAAAATAAACTTATTACTTTGTATATTTTCTATAAACAATCGATCGTATTAAAAGATATCAGATTTTCACAGATATAAGTGAGAATATGGTTTAAATCGTTACCAAAATAGAAAGTACAGCGAGAATTGTTTTCATGTAATATGTAAGTGCATCTCATATTTGCTTATATATTTTACCCTAAAACTTTACCTATTGAAAATGTGAAGAATCACAGAGGTTTTTGGTAGTCCCTTATTCATCCACATGTTTTCTTTTTTTTATACAGGAAAAACAGTCAGTTACGGATGTTTTCTCCTGGCCAGTATTTTGTACAAATATTCGGAACGTGTAAAAGTGGGCATTTCGTAAAATCGTGTTTTTTATTCCTCTTTTGGTTCGTTGGGATTTTAGTTCTTTAAAATGCTAGAGGGTGTAATTTACCAAAGAGGCAAATTTTTTCTATTTCTCCAGAATTGAAAATAAATTGTCCTCATTTTGGGGCATGTCTTAAAAAAATTTAATTTTACAAACAGCAAATCAGTGACAAGTTCCAAATAAAGTGATTTGGTATATATACAAAGAAAACACTTTTACCAAAAAAACAAAAATAAAAAACACAATTTTACACAGAGATGGCTATGATATAACTTAGCCAAGTCAAAAATGTTCAAAGAACACAAGATGCATACCTATCTATATACTAGCATTGCGGCCAGCAGGTAACTGGGCTATCATATACTGAATGTATGGGGTGCAATTTGCTGGTATGTTGGGCGCTAGATGCCTGCCCGGGAAAAACCTCAGGTACGTAGCACTTAGGTTCCAACTTTTTTTATGACTTTTGTGTCCGAATTTCTAATGTCCTGGACTCACTCAAAAGACCGGGGTTTGGTCCCGTTGTGAGTCAGAAACTTTTTTGTGTGAAACACATTCCCATGCGTTCATTTCCATCATATCTCACGGTGAAGCTAGAAGTCGAACGAAATGTTAGCAATTCGAGCGCTGACGGGTCGGGAAAAAACTTATATACATATATATATATATATATATATATATATATATATATATATATATATATATATATATATATATATATATATATATATATATATATATATATATATGTATGTATGTATGTATGAATGTATGTAAGACATCGAATGTATTTGAGGCGAGGGAGCTGGATGTTTGGTACTGAGAGAGACGAACCTGAAAGGGCAATGTAGTCATGAATCAGAGGAACAAAGGGTGATTGTGTCAGGAGTTTATGCTAGGTTCAGTACCACTGATATCAGGGAGTCTCTCTGGATGGTTGAAAGAGTAAATTGTGACATTCTACAGGGATTATATGGGCAACAGTGAGCATAGCAGGAATGGGTGAATGTCAGGATAACTCATATGAAAGTAAAAGAGATTGATTTTCATGTCCATGATCTTATGCTTTGCAAGATTCAAGGAAATGAAAGGGTGTTCCAGCTAGTAATCTGAATAGAATGGTAGTTAATACAGGAGGAGATGGCACTGTGAAAAGATATGGCATTCCTGGAGTAAGAGAGATTGGAGAGTTATGTGGAAATGCGTTTGGACTGGTGTTGATAACAAATACACACACACCGACACACGCACACACACACACACACACACACACACACACACACACACACACACATATATATATATATATATATATATATATATATATATATATATATATATATATATATATATATATATATATATATATATATATATATATATATATATATATACTTGAATATTTGTATATATAATTAGCAGAAGGCCCGGCGTTGTCAGCCTGAAGAGTAAGTATAAATGGAAATAATCATTCTGAGTAACTACATATTCCCCTGTATAAAACTCGACGCGTTTCCTCGCAAATAATTTTTCCCGAAAGAAGAAATGGTTTTGCAATTCGAAAGTTAAACCGTCCCGGGAAATCAATTTAATTTCTCGGTCTAACTCTTGTTTAAAAAAAACCTAATCACCCACAAATTGAAGGAGATCGTCCCTACGATAAAAGTAGTTTATATGTGACGCAGTTCCCTCCCCCCCCAAAAAAAAACGGAATTCGAAAATGGCAAGAAACAATGAAAACACACAAAAATATCGGGCATTAGGTTTTTGGGGGTTCCGTTTCGTAACGGGTTAAAGGGGTGGTGAATGTATGCCGCGGGGTTTCGGAGTGTGGGAGAGAGAGGTTGTCGATTATGATGTGAAAATGGAATTATAAAGGATAGGAAAGGAAAGTAACGCTGTTAGCGAAACGACCTGAGTGCTGATGGCCAAAGAAGATTGAATTATTAAAATAATGTGTTAGATGTTTAAGTGTTATATAATATCACTCACTCGTTTTTCAGCTGTACTTTGTTTTTCTTTGTGAAGTTATATATTTAAACTGTGTTATTACTCACTTCATTTTCAATGATTGCCTTTTTCCAGATTAATTCTTTTTCGAACTATTCCGCTTTCATACTCCATGTTAATTGTTGTGTTCCCGTTAATTGCTAAGTTGTTATCTCGTATGCAATTATACTCGTGGTTTTATTGAAGTCATTTCGTTTTTATATTCTCGCACATATGCAATGCCACTCTTACTTTCATTCTCTCTCTTTCCTCGTGTTCTCTAAAGGTCGATGTTATGATGAAGGCTTAGTCCTCTTTTCAGGATAATATACGGTACATATGAATACATACACACACACACACACACACACACACACACACACACACACACACACACATATATATATATATATATATATATATATATATATATATATATATATATATATATATATATATATATATATATATATATATATATATATATATATATATATATATATATATATATATATATATATATATATATACGCACACACATCACCCAGAACGCAAAAAAAGCTACCAACAAGATATACTTAACATCTTAATGGTAGAGATGAAATGTTACTGGCATGGATTTTTTGGCAAAAGAAGGCTGGTATTTCCCTTATACAGTTAAAATGCTCAAGTTTCCTTGTCTCATAGATACAAAAAATAAAGATATGAGATAAATTTTCTTCCTTACGGCTTCATTAATAGAGATAAAAACTTTAATATGTCTTGGAATTTACCTCGTTAAATATTTCGAATTATATTTTTTTGCAGGAAAGTAACCATAAATATTGCTAAAGGAAGTTAACATAAATTAAGTAAGCCTATCATATGTTAAAAATCATGTTTCCTGATAAGCAGTTCAAAATCAGTTGTGCTTAATTATAAAGGTAGTGTCATAGACTGAATTGTTAATTAACGCTATGGAACTGGTATTTTTACCGAGTGAAGCACAATATTAATCGTGATTTTTTTTTATAGCATGGAAACATACTGCGATCTCCGATACAGGTCACGTGGGTTCGCGAAGCAGTGAGTGTCAGTGACAGACATCTCAGATAACGCTGGCGCCATTATCAGCACTGACCCTCAGGTCACCATTTTTCCAAAGTGATAATCACCATTTGTCTTCGATCCTCTTGTTGGTCTGATTTCTGTACTGCTACGCTTTACTTTTTGACGTTTAATTTCTTCTTATCTGGAGAAGGAAGAGCTTTTTTCTATTAGGGAAACCCGCATGGGTGTGATTGGTGTACTGAACCTTCATTTTGTTTCCTGCATTTAAGGAATAATGGAATGGGGGACCACACATTTTTCTTTCAAAAAGTTCTTGCCTTGATATCAGTTTCAAATATTTCCATACATGTTTGTATTTACCCTTATATCAACCGTAATAAATCCAGAAAATTTAATAATAGATCCATATGAAAAATAAATTTTTCTTCTATAATTCACACAGTGATTACAATTTAATTTCGAAAATATGTTTTCTTTATTTGGAAATCAAGATCCTTTTCAGCTTACGTTCTATTTGAGCAATATGCATTTCTATGAACTTTCCAAAGGTAATGATACTATTACAGTCAACCAACACAAGAATTCCTATTGACTTATCTATCTTTGTATTATTTGCTGTACTTTTATTCATATTTCCAAGTCTGGTTGTAGCTCCAGTTTATTACTTGTTTAACATGCCACGTTACATTTTATAGAAGTTTGCTCCAATTAGTTAACAGAATTCTTATTAGTACAATAATAATATACTCCTCGTCTTGAAAGAAATGTCCACCCCAGGAAGAGGAACCCACATCGCTTAGGTTTAACGTGATGGAAGAGAAAAACAGAGCCTTTGGAAAACATATGTTGAGAGCACCCACCAGAACTCCTCCATTCAGAGAAAAGAAAGCTAAAAATTTTTTTTATCTCAAAAAGGAATATTCTAAGGAACACTCCAGTTTTAATTCTCGACTGGACAAAATGGAGCAGAATAAGAAGAGGATTTTTTTCAATAAATAAGTCCTTCCAGGAATCGACCTGGAAAAGGCGGGCATGTCTTACAGCCACGTGTCATTTGATATGAAAGACGACGTAACAAGAGAACAGTCCGGAACCTCAATCTAATTTTTCGAGACAGAGAAAAGATACATTCCTCTCGCAAATAAATTAATAAATAAATAAATGAATAAACAAATAAATAACTAAATAAATATAAAATAAAATAAAGTAAAAATTGGAAAGATTGAAATTACATACAGAACTTCACACACACACTTTTCGCAATTGATCTACGAGATTATAAGGCAGAATGAATTAGTAATATAGAGTCATACCAAAATGATTCTGAAAAAGCAGACTTAAATATCGATTGATAAAACAAAGTTCTTATCACTAGAAGATAAAAAAGTGAAATGAATGTCAAAATACGTTACTTTTTAATGTAATAGACTATAATGCATGTCAGTATAAAAACAAATAATGCTAATATTAATCTGGACGCTTAAAAAAACTTATCTCTACTGGGAAAAGGAGGTACTTTATTAAGATAAACCTTGTAACGAAAGGAAAAGATAAGATGAAGACAAAAAAAATCACATGTTTACAAAATTAGGTAATGGAAAAAAATATCGGCTAGAGACATAATGATCTGACAAAGAGGGCAAAAACAAAATAATCATTAAAGTAGAGACTTGAAGAGGTATTCTAAGAACAGGGTCTTTCTTAAATAGAAATAATGAAGGTGTGGCAAAAATTATATAGTCAATGAAGTTTAGAATAATGAGGGAAATTTTTAATTCAGTCTTAGATGAAAAATTTAATGCACGCGGTTAAAGAGGAATATGTCTAAATGCAGTCCTTCTTTTATATGCTATTGATACACCAAACAGTTTGGTTAATATTCTTAACACAGTTATGCTGTCAATTAAATCTCAATCATTCCTCAAGTGAAAGCATGACAGGGAATGCAGTTCCCGTGTAGTGATTTATATTCTAATTAAATAAAGGACGGCAGATTAAGCTGCAAGCATCCGGAGTTGCTCATATATAAAACTCCATTCACATATCACCCTATAAATGTCCATATCAGAATAGAAAACTTAACTCATTTTTTTTCATGGTATTCATTTAGAAAAGCCTGTGATTAAAAAATGGTTTTTATTTTATTTGAAGTGTTCGGAAACAAGAGATAATGATTTCTTAATAAATTCTAAGTTAATATGAGATTATATTCTGATAACCCTTTGAATTTAATAATATCTGAATGAAATTAGAAATTAAATCTACAATAAGTAATAACAAACTGAAAAATG
Source organism: Macrobrachium rosenbergii (assembly GCA_039081455.1). Taxonomy (NCBI): domain Eukaryota; kingdom Metazoa; phylum Arthropoda; class Malacostraca; order Decapoda; family Palaemonidae; genus Macrobrachium; species Macrobrachium rosenbergii. The sequence continues at coordinate 33,000 of JANJGK010005830.1, forward strand.
ATTTATGGATAAACACGCAGTTAAATCAAAATACAATTCTCTCCAAACAGCTATGTTTAAGCAAAGACTCGACGCGATTTCCTCCGAACACTGAAAAGAATTATAACCCAGGAAATTTCTTATGGAATTTTGCAGCCTTGAAAGTTTCTAGAATTTTGAACTACACCGCAGAATCGCCAATACAAAATATTTGAGAGAGAGAGAGAGAGAGAGAGAGAGAGAGAGAGAGAGAGAGAGAGAGAGAGAGAGAGAGAGAACCTCAAGGACAACAATTTCATTTTCGTCTTCTATTTCCCCTTTTTCTCCAGACCGAGAGACCCGACCGCCTCGGCCACTTCGCACCCGCTGGAAGGCTGGGCAGACACTCAATCTGCTTAGTGTGGAAAGGACGACGAAAAGTTTTCACACAGAAATGGAGACAATCAGATCTTTATATTCAAACGGTATTCGTGGGACACGCACCTCCATCCATATCCTTTTGTTTAGTACTATGCAGACTGGAAAACAGTAGACGAGTACTGAAGGAGAAAAAAGCATAAAGTCATCCAATAGGTAACCGAGGTATTTTGCTCTCAGAGAAAACAAATGAATTGGCTATCATTCTAGCAGTTATGAGAATTTTGCAGCTAACTCTAAAATCAACTTTCGAACTTATAATTCCAAAGAAGCTAGTCACTGACAAACAGCAATGCAGATAAGCCATCCGGTCGACTTAGTTAAGCAGGACTAATATTGGATGGGTCGATATCGTACTCGGCTAGCACTCTCCTAGGCCCGCGTTCGATTCTCCGGTCGTCCAATGAAGAATTAGAAGAATTTATTTCTGCTGATAGAAATTCATTTCTCGGTATAATGTGGTTCGCATTCCACAATAAGCTGTAGGTCCCGTTGCTAGGTAACCAATTGGTTCATAGCCACGTAAAATAAGTCTAATCCTTCGGACCAGCCCTAGGAGAGCTGTTAATTAGGTCAGTGGTCTGGTTAAACTAAGGTATACTTAACTTAGGACTAATATTTCGGCGCCTCCATTCTGGATTCCAACTATTAATTTACTCAGGTAAAAGAGGCGACGTTGTACGCGCAGTGGGAATTGCGGCGACAATAATAGCGCAGGATATTAGCGAAATTGCTCCAGTGTATCCTAACTGGCCCGTGTTTGGATAAACATAGGAGACTAACGCTGCTGACAGTTGAACAGCGACAGTCGTTACTGTAAATATTATTGTGGAATATTCCTCTGAATACCCACACTTTCAGGATCCAACCTGTGGCAATGTCTTTACACAATGTCTTTACACACTAACGAGGGACATAGGGCAAACTGGCTTTACGAATATTCACTATCTTTTCAAGAAAACGTAAATATTGCAAATATATCATGGAAAAAAAATACCCTCTTTTGAATAATTAGAATTGAATGTAATTGCTGTATCTACTGCATTCAGTGTGCATAAAGTTTTTTTTTTTTTTTTTTTTTTTTACTATTGCTTTTTCACAGTTACCGCATTCCGCCATCAAATTTCCAATACTCTTCTTTCGATCTTGAATGGAGAGGTAAACTATAGTTGATGGGAATTCTTTTATTAGAAAGAAAGAAAATATAACACAACTAACTTCGATCCTAACAAAGAAGTCTTTTGCTGGAATTTAAGAGAAAGCTTGAGAAATCCGTAGGGGTTCCTCCCGGCTATTGGAGAAGTACCAGGGTATATCTGTGCACACAAAAGTTTATACTGAAGTTGAATATCCCTTCCTAAAGACCTCTTACCTGTTCTCAAGAAGTATGACTTTATATATGACTGAAATCAAAGGAACACGAAAAATGAAATAGGGTATAACTCCTGACCGGGTTCGTCTTTAGTTTATAAATCTTCAAGTGTTAAGGTCCTGGTTATTAGAATCTAAATATTGTTTCTGTCTACATATATGCAATTCCAAGAAAAAGTGCGATGTAAAAGAATTAAGGGCAACTGGAAAATCACCAGTATTAGGAATCAGACA
>JANJGK010005830.1:37500-42370 GCA_039081455.1 Macrobrachium rosenbergii
GCCACCAATTCCAGAAGGTCTGCTTCATTGACTCTTAAGCACGCCAGTAAAGAGGGCTTGGCAGTGTGGCATCTTTGGCATCTACAGTTCCCCCATTCAAGTCCAAAATGAAGGCAACCTATGAAATATTTTGGGGCTCCTTTGCGTTCAGTACACTTCTAGAGAATAGCAATTTCGGCAATATCATGACGACTTGGAACGAGAAAATTTCAAATATTTCAGTTATCAGTCTCAACAAGACTCAATTTAGGCTAATTGAAACGTAATAAACCTTAAAAAATTTTGAAAAAAATCTTTGTCTTACGCCATTACTTAAAATGTAATTACGGGGAAATCAGGTTCCTGAAGAAATACACGTATATTTTAGGTAAGTTACATTCTATATTTATAGTCATTATTATTAATTGTCCTTTTAATAATCAGTTTTAATTTCCTAGGTTGAATAGAACACCCGGATGCAAAACTGGGTGGCTGTTTCTGGAGATAATGTACTTGCGGGAACTGTGACGTCTTTTGTTTCATCTTCTCTTGTGATAAAATTGGTGTTTCTCATGTTTTATTGGACTTTAAATCTTAATCTTAAGACTTGAGAGGAAGACTTTACTGTTCACTTTTTTTGAGAAATATAAAAGTCCCAGATATCTAATTATTTTTATTCTTATATTCTTTGAGTAATAAATTCATGGTCTGTTTCTTCAAATTTTGGAGTCATGAAAACGTTACCTGAAGAAGTTCGCTAATATTTTAGCAATAATTCTTACTGAACGCGTTTATTCGCTGAAATCTTCTAACAGAGTGAAAAAACAATAACACAATTAGTATATAATTGGTCATCTAAAACAAATCATTCAAAAATACTTTCTTTCTGAGTGAAAACATTTTAGTTTAACGTATTCGACCAGTCTTAGACCCAAAAACCACATTATTAAAAGCTCCCATGTCTAGACTTGCAAATGAGATACAGTATTTTCGCTCAGCTGATGTTTAAAGCTAAGCATGTGATAATTGAGTAAAATACCTCCTTTTATAGGGAAAAAATTTGTGAGACACATAACAGGTAAAAGGCGAGGTTATATATCTGATATCTACTACATAAAAAATATTATCTTGATGATATTGACAATTTCCTAGTAAATCTTTCATGCTTAATGGGCCCAAGATACACAATTAGGCTGACCAGAGTTCGCAAGGTATATCTGGGTATGGAAAGTTCCAATGGAATAATTGTTATTTGCATAAAGATACAGGTGTTAGGGGGAGATGTATATCGGGGAAGATGTATGGTATTATTCTGATTGAAATGGTAAAACAGGTGATAGAAGACCTGGCAGGAGGAGAAGATTCTGATAATTTTAAATTGCTATAAGTGTTATCCTTTACACGTTAAGAATAAAAATGTAAATAAAACAAACAGCAACAATGATTATTATTCAGATTTTCTTAAATCATCTTTCCATTGACCTTTTATAAAACAATGATAATAAAGAAAAGTAAACATTCATTTCCACAATTTCTGCCACAATATTACAAAATTATTTTCAAAAGAGTCAAACCGGTTTGGCTGAATTCTATTTGTGTTACTATTAAAATATAAATGATACTTCAATCACAGGATAGATGGAAATCTCTCACAGTGCAAAATATTAGAAATAAAACAATACTAATAATTGACACAGCCGGAGAATCCCGTTATCCTGTCCAGTTGAACTAAAGCATAAACTCGCCGAGTTTCTAAGCTGAGGTTTAGCTAAACTTAGTAAAAACTGGAAATTATTTTTCGTGAAAATGAATTCTAACATCACTCAAATTACGGATGGTACTAAACCAGATCTTTTCCTTGACAGTGTTTCTTTAGCTAAATGTAACTCAGAATATTAAATTGCAAATTCACTCCTGACGAACATATCCTGTCACTCTTCTTCAAATATAGAAAAAAAGATATACTGCAAATTTTGGGGGGATTTTCAGAGACCTCTCCATCCGGACTGACAAAAATAGAGTTCTGTTAAATTATTTGGTACTGGCCTCTGGCCTATTCGTTCAACCAGCTTACCGTGCATCCTTTTCCAGTTTCTATAATTCTGATCATCCATGGATTCATATCTTCCCAGATTGTATATACAATGCACTATGTACCTTTAGATATGCAGTTAACTCTGAAAGTCTTTCTTTTGTAAGGTCCAGTATCACACAGTTTAATAAAGGTTCTGTATCAAAATCTTTATTATGGGATGGCCTGACTAGTCTTTGGAACCTCAGAAATTCAAACAAGGTACGAATGGCTTTTTTTTTTTTGCTAAGCAGGCTCACATAAATCTCATTTCACAGATTATCTGTTTCATCTTATATGTTTCCTTATTTCTTTCATATAGTTCGTTCTTTACTTTTGTAAATCTTTTTTCGTATATGGTTGCTTTCAAGATCTTAGCTCAGTGATTATTAAACTGGGGGCGCGCCCCCCTAAGGGGGCGCCAGAAGCTTACAGGGTTGCCAGATGGTGCCTATTTTTTTTATTTGTGATATTAATTGCAAAATTGCCAAAAACATTACCACTGCTTCCATCTGTTTTCTAATTATCTCAAAACATGCCAAAAATTCAAAATATAAGTCAATTTTCATTTCAAGTCTTATTTATGAATTGAAATACAGAACAGTGCATACTTATAAAAAACTTAACACCAATAAAACAAAAATCTATCATCCATCCATATATTCATATAAGCAAATAGGCAACATATTGTTTACAGTTTATAGTTGGCAAAAATTTCAGGGGTGGGGGGGGCCTTGGGATCTATACATAATGCGGGGGGGGGGGGGGGGGCGCAAGGCAAAAAAGTTTAAGAACCAGACTTAGCTTGAAGCTCGGGACTGTCATTTAATCAGCTTATTGGACATGCAGCATTCTGCTTTGCTAACCAGGGGCCAGCTTGCCTAAATAATAATAATAATAATAATAATAATAATAATAATAATAATAATAATAATAATAATAATAATAGAAAGAATGGGTGTCTAGATGCCGTTGAGCTTATATGGTAATTTCTCAGTCTCACGAATGAGTTGTTTTTCTTGGCAGCTGGTAAATTATATTCAAGCTGTCCGAACTTCGACAGCTTGTATATAATTTTCCAGCGCCCACGGAAGATACGAGACTGATGAATACGTCTTATCTCTAGCCAATATGATAATAAGAAAATACCACATATTGAATCAGTATATTCATTATTTAAATTTATTTAAAAAATTAGTCTTGAAGGAAAACGCTTTTTAAAGGTCATATATTGCGGCTGTGTGGAATGCTCTATCCCATAAATCTAAAAGTTGATTCTCAAGATACTGATCTATATTTTCCATCTCTCTCTCTTTTTTTTTTTTTTTTTAACTTGACTTGACTAAAGACGTTAGGTTGCCAGTCGCCAAGATCATTTTATGATATATGAAAGAATATGATATAAGGCTTCTATGACGATGCGTGTGGAATTCTGTATCCTCGTAAAAAAAACATTGCTTATGAATTATGGTTATCTATCCCATTGTAATAAAACAATAATAAAAGAGACTCCTGAGAAATCCTTGGACCTCCCTTTCTTGTGATATTTCATTTAAGTCAGTTTACATTTTACCATCAATAACTAACCCGTAACTAAAAAGTAGCCTGAAAATCAATGACAATGGGATAAAATTCTCATAATGAATTGAAGATGTTATTATGCAGCTGTCAGGGTGTCGAAAATCAAAAGGTTTTTGCTTTTCCCTTTTGAAAATCATTTTTCCATTATATATTTATTAATGAGTTGTAATTAAGCGGTACTTAAAGATTTGCATTAAAGGATCTATTGAACTGAACTGTTACGATCAAGAAAGTGAACAAGTTATTCATTTATTAATTCACAGAAAATTAACTTTCACAGAGAAGAGGCTCTAAGTGATAAGGTTTTAACTTTCCCTTCCAAGAAAATATTACAAACGTCTGGCAATTACTGTTGATCATGGGAGAAAGAATGTGGGCATGCATGTGAGTGTGTGTCGGAGAAAGGGAGTTATAATTGTATTCTTAGATTATCGAATTACCCTTCTTTTCGTTCAAGACACTGAAAACCGTATGAATCGCGTACTGGTTTTTCAAGGCATTGCAAGAGAGCAAATAGTCCGTGATCCCCATCTAGATATGAAGTCAAAAATATCTGCCACAAAGGCAATTTTTATATATATCTGAGATTCTGACAATACTGACAAAAGGCTCTATGTTTGGTATTTTCTAGTAAAAACAAATTATACCCAACTCTTAGAAAAGCAGTTCAAATACTAGATCGCTTGGTTGTTTCGGAAAATTGAAAGTCCCGTTTTTTATTAGTCCTGATCGAACTGCGTGAACGTGTTTCAAGTGCAGCCTCTTTGTTAAGCTTGTAATTCTGATTCTCTTCTAAAGTTTATGTATCATGTACCACAGAAAGAGAGAGAGAGAGAGAGAGAGAGAGAGAGAGAGAGAGAGAGAGAGAGAGAGAGAGACGGGGTGGGGTTTGTGGGAGTACGCTAGCTATAAACACAGGGTCGTTCAGGAAATTTACCAAGTCAAATATTTTTTATAAGATACAAAATAAAACAATCGGCCATATCATTCTTTGCTACATGTTCTTGGTATATTAGATTTGGAATATCATAATTATTTCCTATATGCTTTTAACGAACTTGATTAGTACAAAATTTTCACATCCTTGCAACGAAGTGTTATGCAGACGCGTATCCGATAATACCTGAATATTGCAAAAGTTCGTGTGTTGCAAGCACATACACATATTCCCAAATACACAAGTGCACACCTACATACATGGATACATACTTACATATACACATACATACATACAATTTA
>JANJGK010005831.1:0-20000 GCA_039081455.1 Macrobrachium rosenbergii
CGTCTCTTGACGTTGAGAAAAAATAACGTTTAGATATATTAACCCGGGACCGGGAAATCAAGGTAGAGTCATACAAATTAATCTTATATCACGTTCAACGAGACTAGATGTGAGAGAGGTACAGTTTTAATTTTTGTAGGGAGGGCTTATTCTCCTTGTCTAAAATTAAATAAGTTTTTTAATTTGTTTATAATACTGCATATTTATGGTCTGCAAATTTATGTTATCTCTATGTTTCTTTTGTTTCATAGATGTACAGAATAGAAAAACTAATGTGAAAAAAGACGAGTTAAATAACTTTGACATATTTTTGAAAGGTAGAACTAAGATGGATAGCTAGGCATGGATTCTATATTTGTACATACAATAAACCATTAAGTGATTTTTATTATTCATAAAAAGGTTTGAGATTTTCTAAATATGAATAAGCGACAGACAAATCCAAATTATGGTATTTTATTCGTTAATTTTTCTCGCCAGTATTCGTCCTCAAATATTCACGGCCATCAGTGGTACAGAAACCAACAAATCTGAAAATTGGAAAATGTTATGTTAGAATCTAGACGTAATCGGTGACATTACAGCCCACTCAAAAGTCCATTTCATGTATTTTTAGAACTTCCATAAAGAGTTTCCATTAGAAGTTATGGAGGAGAAAACTTTTGAATCCTTGGAAACCGGAGATTTATCTTCCGACAATATCATACAAATTATATTCTCGGAAACGGTAAACTTCCATCCAACAGTTAGTAGCTACTGAGTATATCAGTAAGTTTTTTTTAAACGAAATAGAAATAAAACCGCTCGTCTATATATATATATATATATATATATATATATATATATATATATATATATATATATATATATATATATATATATATATATATATATATATATATATATATATATAAATTTCTGACTCACACCAGGATCGAACCCAGATCTTTCAATTGAAAGACCTGGGTTCGATCCTGATGTGAGTCAGAAATTTATTTCTGTCCCACACGTGATTGTGTGTTGAGTATTTCTAAATATGTTTATATTCAGTATATATATATATATATATATATATATATATATATATATATATATATATATATATATATATATATATATATATATATATATATGTGTGTGTGTGTGTGTGTGTGTGTGTGTGTGCGTGAGCGTGTGTACGCGATTAATATTACTGGTATTGAATCAAAGGGCAAATATTTTTTTAAACATGAGTGCATATTGGAACCATGTGATAAGGAATCTGGCCAAAAATAGAATAAAAGAAATAAAAACCTTCCCAGAAAGAATGATGAAAAAGACCCAGTAAAGATAAGAGAGGTTTTCTAGCGGACGATAATGTATTCCTGATTACCTCCCGGCCGAACAGGAAGTCCAGAGGCTATATTAGTGCGGATCTACAGGGAAGCAATCACAGACTGCACAGCTTATTGAGGGCCCGTTTTTTAGTTTTCTGTGAATGAAAACTATTGTGCCTGCTTTGTCTGTCCGTTCGCACTTTATTCGGTTCACACTTTTTCTGTCCGCACTTTATTCTCTCCGCATTTTTTTCTGTCCGGACTTTTTCTGTCTGCATTTTATTCTGTCCGCACTTTTTTTTATCACACTTTTTTCTGTCCGCATTTTATTGTCTGCACTTTTTTCTGTCCGCTCTTAGATCTTAAAAACTACTGAGTCTAGAGGGCTACAAATTGGTATGTTGACCATCCACCCTCCAATCATCTCACATTCCAAATTGCAGCCCTCTAGCCTCAGAATTTTTATTTTATTTATGGTTAAAGTTAGCCATAATCGTGCATCTGGCAACGATATATGAGAGGTCATCACCGGGCCCTGGTTAAAGTTCCATGGGCCGTGGCTAATACAGCATTATGCCGACATCAATGGAAGATAGATCTATTTTCGGTAGCCTTGATTAATGCGCTTGCGGCTGTACAGAAAACTCGATTGCGCGGAAGAAAATTCGGCGCACTTTTTACTTTTTTTTTTTTTTTTTTTTAGATTTCGTGATTGTATTCTATCCTTCAGAAGGTCTCTTTTATTCCTATAAGCTTTTGATGTTGAGTGGGGGAAAGCTTTTGTTCACCAACAGTGCCAAAAGAACCAACTGGACGAATCATAATTTTTCATTTAGTATCTATTTTCCATTTTTATTCCCACTCTTTAATATTTTCAAGAATTATTGTTTACCTGCCATTTATTTCCTTTTCCTTTCGTGATTTCGAATTCCACACTGTTGGTATTAAACTCATCTATTAGTAACCTGCTACCAAGTCCTTAAACCTATAGAATTATTTAGATGTTCAGTCGTTAAGGATAACATTCTTCGCCATTAGCGTTTCACAGTTCAAAGAAATATCTCTTATAATTTTCTTTTTTATTTCGAATTCCCAGTATCTGCAGTCGTATTTCATATAGAGAGATTACCAGAGCATTATAAAACCCATCAAAGATATTCAAAGGTCGAACAAGTAGTGACATATCTAAGTACAGTGAGAGATTTCTAGAGGTCTTAACATTTAAATTAGTGTGAGAATCACTTAAATTCACACACACACACACACACACACACACACACACACACACACACACACACATATATATATATATATATATATATATATATATATATATATATATATATATATATATATATATATATATATATATATATATATAACATGACTGATATACTAATTAAGTTAAGAAATACAAACAAGTGACACCAATGCCGACACATTATGGCATCCGATATAATGATTTGATCTCTCTTTTTATCGGAATCACCGCGTTATTCGAGCATAGTAATATGATCGTTCAGCCATTGAAAATTTGTTTATGAACGAGGTTGGAATTCGAGATTTAGTCTTTTTTTTAATTGGCTGTAAATATCGGGAACCGATATCACTAAAACTTTTGTCTTGCTTCTGCTTGGTCAATATTTTTCAACTGTAATCCAAAATGGGTGGTAAGTATAGCAGAGGCATCTGGCAAATACGACTACCTTCAATGATATCTGCTGCTCGGATATTTCCCATAAGCTGTAAAGATGCGCACCTTAGCTTATTCACACAGAGTTGCATTAACAAGGAATAAACGGCTATAAATGATTCGCTTATGTCTTCCCTTTCATGTTTGTCCCTACAATTTTACCTTTAGAATATTTAAAATTATAAAATACCAGAAATTAAAGAAATCATTAGATATTAGTAATGAAAACAGGAAATAAGAAATAAATATTTTTTCCATCTCGATAGCAATAAAAAAGAAGCATTGGTGATTTTTGTTTGGGGGAATAACTGCAATATTTTTTTGTTGCCTCATATCCCATGTCCTTGTTTCATTTTCGATAACAGCAAGAAAAAACAATGTCCGCTGTGACACAGTTGAATGAAAGCTTCGTACTTAGACCAGGAAAATGGAAAGGAAATGGATTCTTTCTCTTCCTCTTCCGTTCCTCCTCCTCCTCCTCCACGTTCGCCTCTTCCTTCATGTCCTTCTCCAACGTGCACCCTCTTTTTTCTGCAACCTTTCCCCCTTCCTCCATTCCTCCCTTCTAAAATAAACAAGGATTAAAACAACAACGAGATTTTCCGTAAAAGTCAGTATCTCAAATCTCGTTCTTCATGATAAAACCCTGTTTATTCATTGACTCAGACAATCAAGTTATGTTTATGGAATTTATGTTTGTTTGTTAGTAGGCTTTTTCTGAAACTTATGCCAGAGATGAGTCTCGGGACTTGCAAAAAGGATATGGAGAAACAAACTCTTTATGAGAGGTGACGCATGGCTTACCCCCAGCGGAGGATTGCTGTGTTCGAACGGGCCTGCTTTTCTTCATGTATCATTGAGGATAAATTACCACTGACGATGTTTGATCTCCGATTCCCGAGAATGAGAATGGGAAGGGATTGATTTAGTTACTGTGTGAAAAAATGACAAAACGGTAAAGTCTTATATCTTTGTCTTATTCCAGATTTTTCCCTCTGCTCCTACGATTTTATGAAGGTTCATAATACGATGCTAAATATAATTAAAAATCATTCATTTCCTTATTTATTTTAATTCGTCCTTTGTGTTAAATTGGCGATGATGTTATATAACCGAGGATGTGAATACGCCAAATATAAGAGAGATATTTTTTTTATATAGTAGCGTATATGCATATAGTATCTAATCCCGTAAATATGCGAAAACTTGATATACATTTTCTTTGTGTCTGTACAACGTTTGAAATCTTGTATTGTAGTATTTCGTAACATGGAGCCTAGACTAAGTACGGTAAGCATTACAGCAGTGGCTGCCGATTTGATGAAAAAGAAATTTGTATGTTTTCATTCATTTACTTTTCTTAGTGCAGTGATAATATATAATTAACTGGGGAATTTCCAGTGGTATATATTCAAATCATCTTTTATTTCACTGACTTTCATTTTTTTATGGCTATACGTATTGGGTGCAGCGTCTTTCTAGTCTGTCGCCGTTTGGCACCTGTACTTTCAAACTACATCATATTCTCTCTTGAAGTTCTGCACGAATTTCAAACAGTTAGACAGAAGACTACTAGCATCAATATTTCTCTTCCACCTCAATTCATGATTGGTCGTTCAATTCCTTCTCGACAAATGTTTTCCCGATATTTTGTTACAGAGAAACCCATTATTAATCAGTCCTCGACAGCCATTTGCATAAAAGCTTAATGTGTAGTGTTCCCTTCGCTTTGTACAATACGATAGTCCCATCTCCAATTCCAGGAATGCTTTTAATGAAGTCGACGTTCTGGATGTTATTTCTGGCAATCCACTCTGCCAAATGGGGCCGTTTTTTGTCTGTTTGGAGTTTCCGTAAAGTGCGGAGCCATGTCCGATTAACTAAGCTATCAGGAGGATCTTTCATTAAGGGTTCAGAGGAGAGGTTTATTCCTTGAGGGGAACGGTTTCTGGGGACCTATGAATATTCTACAACATTTTTCAGAGAACTGCAGATGTGTTTGTTTACTATCAAATTTTTTAATATGCTTTCATCTTTATAAGTTTCTATGTTTATCTGTTTGACTTCGTAGGTTTGTCAGGAGTTTTACAATATTTTTACCATTACCAAAATCTGTTCCTTGACCAGTAACAAGTGATTAGATTTAAGGAGAGAAAGGAATGTAGCTTTTGGTGAATAGACTGATCATCTTCGAAGGAAGTTCTCATCTCCAAACACTTTTTTTTTTTTATCTCAGAGGCCAGTGGGAAAGGCAATCCACTTCCGTTTCCCCACCAGATCAAGCTCATATAAGAAACAATAAAAGATGAAAGTGAGGAAACAACAAGTAAGGATGGTTGTAACATCAGGAAAAGTAAAAGTAAAAGAACAACGCATCGAACAGGCATCAGAAACTATCATGAATACTGTCTGAATCGTATCTTACGAGTGGTTTTCACCACAGTGGGTTGAGGATTACCCAGTCTAGTCTTAACCTTCTGATAGCATGCAACTTTAGACTGAGGCAAAGATGACTTCGACGAGTCCCTCCCGTTTTGATGTTATATATTTTGTCGGAGAAATGAGCGCTCACGCTGGTGTTTCTTATCACTCTCTTTCTCTCATCCTCCAAGCTGCCCCTTGCAGCGATCCAGAACGATTTCCTGGCAACCATGCACATATTGATTGTTTGGTTCAACAAAGATTGGATTTTGAGGAACTTGTCCATATCAGGTTTGAAAATAGAAAACTGGTTCTTTAGTTCATGAGTGATTCCATTGCACTGCCTGGCCAGAGGGAAATGAACAAGGAGCGCTGACAAGCATGAATGATATTCTTTCCAACAATTATAAAAAGGGAGAAATTATGAAAATTACTTTGAAATTATGCCCTGCAAGTTTCAGTATTCCTGGCATCATGCATATTTCTTATGGTGGTTCCAAAAATTACAGACTCAATTCAATGAGAAATAAACAGATTTTTCTTCTCGTTACAAACTAGTACCTATATACAGCGATCTCGAATGATCAGCAATTAGTACTGACAGATGCACTGACCTACCAAACATGGGTCAGTCCCTCCACCATTCAGCTGCTATTCCCTCTTTGGAAGAATCATGGTGGAAGTGGGTTGATATCTACTCTAAGTACAAAATATGAAATAGAAAGGCACATGCACGAAAGATTCATCATCAACTTATCACCTCTCTTGACATCCCAATGGTAGTGTCGCTGAAAAGTCGTCGTTCTTTAGCCATTCGGAGGGCTCGAGTCCACCTGGTGACGGATCGACGCTTATCTGTTATAAATTCCACTTCGGTGTTTATTCCGAAGTTGAGAGAATCTATCAAACGACATTTTTTAGCTTAATATCAATAAGCGACAAAAATTTATATATTATATATATATATATATATATATATATATATATATATATATATATATATATATATATATATATATATATATATATATATATATATATATATATATATATATATATATATATATATATATATATATATATATATATATATATATATATATATGACTATTTATCACATCACCGTGATTCATATACAATCAGAAAGCTACAAACGTCCTTTAATATCCAATTCGCTCTACCTCGGAAATAATATTTTTTTTTTTCATATATGTTACCGAAGGGTAATTTTTTAGTTGATAATAAGTCCACCGTCCCGTGGGGTCGAACCAGCGACGGACGAGGAATCAGGACTACAGTGACGCACTAACGCAGTCGGCCACAAGAGAGGTATAAGTGAATACCATCTCCCATCAACTCACCCGTCGAACTCAGGTGTTTTGCATTTGGAGAAGATATCCACCCACCTCTGCCATGTTGACCGTGTAGTGCGTTTGTCGCACGTAGCCATATTATGACTATTTATCACATCACCGTGATTCATATACAATCAGAAAGCTACAAACGTCCTTTAATATCCAATTCGCTCTACCTCGGAAATAATATATTTTCATATATGTTACCGAAGGGGAATTTTTTAGTTGATAATAAGTCCACCGTCCCGTGGGGTCGAACCAGCGACGGACGAGGAATCAGGACTACAGTGACGCACTAACGCAGTCGGCCACAAGAGAGGTATAAGTGAATACCATCTCCCATCAACTCACCCGTCGAACTCAGGTGTTTTGCATTTGGAGACGATATCCACCCACCTCTGCCATGTTGACCGTGTAGTGCGTTTGTCGCACGTAGCCATATTATGACTATTTATCACATCACTGGACGGTGGACTTATTATCAACTAAAAAATTCCCCTTCGGTAACATATATGAAAATATATTATTTCCGAGGTAGAGCGAATTGGATATTAAAGGACGTTTGTAGATTTCTGATTGTATATGAATCACGGTGATGTGATAAATAGTCATAATATGGCTACGTGCGACAAACGCACTACACGGTCAACATGGCAGAAGGTGGGTGGATATCGTCTCCAAATGCAAAACACCTTAGTTCGACGGGTGAGTTGATGGGAGATGGTATTCACTTATACCTCTCTTGTGCCGACTGCGTTAGTGCGTCACTGTAGTCCTGATTCCTCGTCCGTCGCTGGTTCGACCCCATGGGACGGTGGACTTATAATCAACTAAAAAATTCCCCTTCGTTAACATATATGAAAATATATTATTTCTGAGGTAGAGCGAATTGGATATTAAAGGACGTTTGTAGCTTTCTGACTATATATGAATCACGGTGATGTGATAAATAGTGATAATATGGCTACGTGTGACAAACGCACTACACGGTCAACATGGCAGAGGTGGGTGGATATTGTCTCCAAATGCAAAACACCTGAGTTCGACGGGTGAGTTGATGGGAGATGGTATTCACTTATACCTCTCTTGTGGCCGACTGCGTTAGTGCGTCACTGTAGTCCTGATTCCTCGTCCGTCGCTGGTTCGACCCCACGGGACGGTGGACTTATTATCAACTAAAAAATTCCCCTTCGGTAACATATATGAAAATATATTATTTCCGAGGTAGAGCGAATTGTATGTTAAAGGACGTTTGTAGCTTTCTGATTATATATATATATATATATATATATATATATATATATATATATATATATATATATATATATATATATATATATATATATATATATATATATATATATATATATATATATATATATATATATATATATATATATATATATATATATATATAAATATATATATATATATATATATATATATATATATATATATATATATATATATATATATATATATATATATATATATATATATATATATATATATATATATATATATATATATATATATATATATATATATATATATATATATATATATATATATATATATATATATATATATATTTTAAAGGAAATCTTTAGAAGATTACGAAAATTTCAGATTAATATTGGAAAGTAAACACAAATGTGATACGGTATAACGTTATGTTATCCAAGGATGATGAGAAAAGGCTATAAACGGAGTAAAAATAAAACCAATAAACATGGGAAAAGGCTTTCGGGAGGAGGACATATATTTCTGAAATCACTTCTTCGAGAGAACAGAAAAGGCCAAGGGTTATACATGTCCGGATTTAAATGGAATTTGTCGGGGACAGATTCAATAAAAGTATTGACCTTTTTACGATGGATTTCGTTATCGTATTATCTTCCCAAAGTGTCTTTTGTATTTCCGTAATACTCTGGTAGCCACGGAGAAGGAACAGTTTCTGCGCGAACTAACATAAGAAAACATTGTAAAAGCCAACACATTTCATCGTCTTAGCCATTTTGCAGCATATTTACTTATCGACGTTTTTTATGTACTGAAAATATATATTTAGTTCATCTTATTGTGTGTGTTTTATTTTATAGTGTTCGAATTATACTTGTTTCCTAACTGGACATACAAAAATTATTTTGAGCATTTTGTTTACTTGTTTTGGAACCATTTACATCTTCATAAATGGTTTTCACCTGCTTTTACGACACAATGTTCGAATTATACTTTCTTTCTATGAATAGATGTTTTGTTAGAATCCTCTTGTTATGCAGTAGCCATAATTTTCACATCATTTAATATTTTTCCTCTTTTAAAAGATTCGTTTAGATTTGCGATTCTCTATATTTATATCCCACCCATCTACATAGATGTCCTTTATCAATCCTGATGACACAGCAATTTAGATGAGTAATTCCGAATTCGGTAACATCGGATAAAAGAAAATATTTTTAAATCAATGATTTTCGTATTTTCAAATAATGAAGGAGCGAATAAGGTTTCTTGGATTCATCATCTTAAAAGCCATATAGTGGTTTCCACACTGCTTTAGGTAATTCATTTCAACTTCATTACTTTGTAAACTAGAATAAAAAAAATAAATCTTTTGTTCCCATTTAGCTATGAGGGTCGTTTACATTATATTAGTTGTTAAAATAAGGAAATACACTGGAATTTGTAATCATAATTTGTTCTCTCTCTCTCTCTCTCTCTCTCTCTCTCTCTCTCTCTCTCTCTCTCTCTCTCTCTCTCTCTCTCTAAAGAAATATTGAAATTTATGAGACTTTGCCGGTGGTGAATGTGGATAAATTAAAAACCTTTTAAATTTACATATCTTTCTTGGGAGCCAGAATTATATTGTAGCATAACAGACAGTCAAGAAAATTACAATGATAACACGATAAGAAATAACATGAGCTCAAGAATTTTATGCACTTTTCGTTACAAAGATTCCAGTTGTTTTATAATGCTGACTATTTATTGCGAAGGAACAACACATTCATATTTCTTCATGGCTTGTGGGCACTAGAATTCATTTCCTTTTCTTCAGACATATATTGTTGAATACAAGTATTAAACCGAGACATATTCCAAGGAAAAATGCTGGTTTATTTTTCCTGAGACTAGAAGAGTGACAGGGAAATATATTATCCCTATGTATCTTCATTCTTCTACTCCTCCTCCTCCTCCTCCTCCTCCACTCCTCCTTCTCCCTTTCCTCTTCCTCTTCCTTTTCCTTCTTTTCATATTTGTCTTGAAAAAGGTAATGGATATTGGATATCAAGAGAGCTTTTTTTTATCTGTAAATCTCCTCTTTAAATTCTAGTCGTCGGCATGAAAGCTGCCTGATAAAACGCAATGAGGATTGGGAAACAGATATTGCTTGTAATGACAATAGTCTACTTGGAATTATATCCCTCTTTCGACTTGTCGCCGCCAGCGTTGTCTAGTCTAGTGGTTCTCAACTAGGGGGTGCAGGCTCAAACTGGCTCTAGGCTCACACAAAACGCAGTGTTCATCAGTCCGCACCACTGACAGGTCATGTTGAGATTGCTCTCAACTAGCTTTTGAGTTTGTGTTAGTATTTTGTTGCAAATTATTTGGATTCACCTTCTGAGGCTGACAATTTTAGAAGTGGGGGGGGGGGCCGGGGGGAGGCTGGCAGGATGACATCCTGACATATGGTGAAAGGGTGCATGGGTCTAGTCAGACTCTCACTACTGCCCTCTGTATGTGTAGGTAGAATGGAGGTACCCTCATCTAAGTCTCGGGACTGTTCGTAACGACTACTGGGACTAGCCTCTTCGCCTCGACACTTATTTATGTTACGCGAATTGCAGACTCTATGGGTAAATTAGTATTAAACAAAGTAAAAAAAGTTTTGGATCTTCTCTAGATAGTGACCCACATGGGTTTTTTAACACGTCGGTATGTATCCCCATTTGCGGCGTTGAGGATGACCATAAAAACATAAACAAAAGACTGTAAATATCATGAGTTAATAACCCCAAAGAAATATTAGTCGCAGATAACGACCCCCGAACTTTGCTGGAGGTCACTATCTAGAAACATCCAAAGTTTTTAACGGATAAATAGAAGTCTGACGTCCGTCATTGGTATTACATTCTTGTGATTAGTCTTTTCTAATATAGTCAGGCGGTTTTTCTTATATATTTAATTTTACTTGTGTGTTTGTTTGTTACCATAACATTATTTTACAGAAGCTCGAGATGTTGTCAGACATTTCTTCCAATTTTAGATGTATTAGTTTTCAGAAGGTTCAGATAATGATGTTATAGATATTATCATAATTCTTCATTTAGCTATAATCTTTTTTCCTCCCTTCCTCTTCTTTCGTTGTTGATTTGTTACACTGTTACATCTAATGAGATAAAACAGGAGGATAAATTTAGCAGATACACTTTTCAGTTAAAGAATATTCTTGGTTCTTACCTTAATCTATTCTACAAGAACATTTCGGAGACATGGACAGCATTAATTTTATCTTGCCCTATGCCACAAACTTTCCAAGAGATGTAGTCGCGTGTCTGAGCATTGAAATTTATCTCCCATTTTTTCAGCATTGTAGATCCCGCGCCTACAGTTGTGCTGGTATATCTCCGAAAATGTTCTTTGATTAAAAAGGAATAAGATAGAGGGAAGCATTATAAACCAACGTTTCTCCTAAATGGGCAAAATTTTTCGTAATAATAATAATAATAATAATAATAATAATAATAATAATAATAATAATAATAATAATAATAATAATAATAATAATAATTCTCTTTGCTTCAGCCCAGGGCCATATACATGGAGAATATATACATGGAGTATATAAAGTAGAGACAAGTACAATACGCACAATCTAGATACACGAGATAAAATGATTAAAATGATAATTGCCAATATCCACACAGTCGCTGAAGTAGTAGTAAAAATAGTAATTATAATAATGGTAATGAGAATAATAGTAAGAATATTAAAAATTATAACAAATAAAAACAGATTGCATACAATTAATTTCCAACTAGATACCTTAGGTGGTTACTGAAGTCAGGTCCAGAGGGCTAAATACGAAAAGTGAAAAACGCAAATCTTAATAATAATGATAGTAATCATGATCATCATAACCATAATAATACAATGAAAACAACAACAATAGCAACAACAACAACAACAACAACAATAATAATAATAATAATAATAATAATAATAATAATAATAATAATAATAATAATAATAAGAGATTCTGCAGATGACACTTTAATAAATAGCAAAAGTAGAGAATAAGTATACACAGCAACTCAGGCCACCCGTTGTGAAGGAAGATAAATCCATTTAAGGAAAAGAAACCTCATTATCCCATCTTTCCCACATTTTAGATCTTTTTCTTTCCACACTGCTTAGGATGCATCTTACAAGCGAACTGGTGCTTTTTCTCAGTCGGTTGATTAGACCGGACATTGCTCGCCTAACAATGATTTTTAAATTATCCAGGCGGTTTTCTATGAACATCCGAGCGGCAGAGTGGTAGCAGGGTGTGTTGGTGAGGCGTCCCAGAATGTCATTGTGTACAGTGATGATACAGCTCATGGCTCTCGGGTACAGTACGAGCGGAAGAGCAGCAATTTCTTGTCTCGGTGACAAAAGGCAAATCTTTTTGCAGTCATGTTGCCAGTTGCACATAGTTTACGACTCCTCAGTTCTATGTCTGCCATATCTTTTAGGTCGTCTGCGATGACGTGGCCCAAATACGGAAATTCATGCACGAATTCCAGATGATGATTTCCGAGGAAAATTTGTGGTTCTGCAAAGTGCTTAAGCGATCTCGGGAACAGCGACATGCACTGGGTCTTGGTTTCGTTGAATAGGATATCAAATTCCTCTGCATACCTGTGGTAAGTGTTGATTAGTCGCTGGAGACCTTGCACCAATGGGCAAATCAGAACCATATCGTCGGCGTAACAGAAAATGTTTATTGTTGTTTTGTTGACAGAGCATCCGACTGGAAGTGAGTTCAGTTTGACATTCAGGGCATCTGTGTATGTCTTAAACAGGAATGGAGAGAGAATACCCCATTGCCGGAGCCTATTTAGGGAGCCAAAGTTGTGAGAACCAGCAATATAAAGTGCCAATTAAATATAGAGACGTGCCTCTTTTGTGCAGCTTCAGGAAGAGCTTCAGTTAGTTTACTTTGTCAAACGTTTTTCTCGCATCCACGAAACACAGGAAAACAGGAGAGGCTGATGATAGGTAATAGTTCAGCAATTCTTTCGGGATGGAGATGCAGTTGTCAGTTGAGTGGTTTCCTTTAAATCCCAACTGGTTGTCAGTAGTGTGTAGAAAGGGGAAAAGTCTCACTAGAAGAACTGACTCTAGTATCTTTGATGCAATTGTAGCAACTACAATTGGGGAATAATTGCCAGGGTCAGTTGCACCCTGTAGCTTACTTTTTATTAATGGTATTAAGTGAACGAAGAGTGGGGAGTCTGGGAGAAACTGGTGAATTATGCATGCATTGAATTATCGAGTGGCAGAATTAGAAAGTTTCCGCAGGAAGACCATTGCAGTGAGGTGATTTATTATCAGGTATTGTTTTGGCATTGCTGATGTTACCTGGCATAATACAATCAGCGAAATGAAACGGAATGTTATCATTAAGAGGGTTATCTACTACCCTTCGCAAGTCTTGATCATTTATACAGTTTAGGATAGCAATGCAGCGATCACCCCACATAGTTCGTCGCCGACGGCTTCTACTACTCGCTGTGATAGCTTCTTAATTTTGGGATTTAGGTATTGAATGTCATTCCAAAGACGAGGGTAATCGCCAGATTCTAATTTTCTAGGCATTCATTACATCTGCTTTTAGTTGCTTTTCATTCAATCTGCAGTGCTTAAAGGCAAGCTTGAACTGCGCTCTTGCCTGTCTCATTAGCAATGCAGTGTCCTTCCCTCGGGCTACCATTTTGCTTTGGCAGTAAAAACATTTCTCGTGAGTGTACATACAGACCTTTAACCAAGTCATTCCAGTCAGGTATGTTACGAGTGTTGCCTTGACGAAATCTAAAGGTATCCCTGCCAGAGGCATGCATACCAGATATTATATTTAAATAGAATTCTTTAAGATCTCTTCTCTGGCGGTCATTTCTATATTTTGGGCTAGTGCAAAGTAAAGTGTCTGCCAGCTGAATTATTGATCAGACCTATTTTCTTTGGTCACCCTAAAGAATCTGGTTTTCTGGTGGTTTTTAAAGTCCCAGTTAGCAGCAGGTAGGCGACCAGTTAAGGGTTCACAGTAGGGAGGGATGGGGTATTGAATGACACCTGTAAGGGGATGTGATTGTAGGCTGTTGCAAGATCGTAGAGAATGTTGCGGGTCACAATTGATTCACAAAGGTGCGGAGACTTGACGCAGTGGTCCAGCCAGAAGGTTGTAATTGTATCCATTCTATTTTGTACACAGATATAGGAAGAGGGGGCGGGGGAGCATAATATCACTAATTTAGGGTAAGTTTGTTATAAAAAATTTTTTGTGGGATGAAAATTAAAGTCCCTAATTATACTAATATGATCAGCAGTGGTATCGTTAATAATGCTGTGTAACTTGCCTAGGATCATGATCATTTTCCCAGGGTATATAAAAATTAATAATTAGGATCTTAGGGTTCCCTACTGTCACTTGAAGACCCAGAAATCTATTACTCCTATAGGTCATCACATTCACTATACTGTCTAAAGATTTGTGCCACAGGAAAGAAAGGTGACCAGCTATGATGTGATCTATAACTTGCATTGATGAGGTTGAGAAAGCAGCTGAAGTCTTCATGCACTGAATTGCAGATGACAAGGTCATGTGGCCAAAGGAGCGTTTCTTGTGATGCAATTATGCCTTTGAAATCTTTGCAGAACATGTTTGGGAAAGAAATGCTTCACTTTATGCCAAAAATATTCCATGAAATTATATCAAATGTACCCGTGGCTACTCACGAAATTCAGAAATGAGTGAGTTGATCATTTGGGTGGATGGGAGGTTGGCTGGCTCTTGTGGTAGAAGGTGAGCCTGAGCCTATACCCCTGCATGGGATGCCAGTAAGTATCCCTCAGGGGATATGGTTCCGGATTAGTTTATATTTTGAGACGTTTATGTTAGGATCATAATTCTCACCTTTAAGAATATCGAGGTAACGAAATAGGCAAGTAATCCTGTAAGCCACATTATGTTTAATTTTGCATGAGAGACCGTGGAAGATAAGAGGGTCGGAGCCCATGAGAAACTTGTCTCTCTCTACTATAGCGTTTAGCTTCACCAATGAGTTCAAATTGTAAATCATAATGTGACATCTCTTCTCAGGTTTCAGGCGAGGTGATTCACTATTGTTGGGGTTCAATCCAGTGGGCAAACAAGAGGGTCTTTTCTTTTTTCTGCTGGCTTGTGTCTGCCGGCCGCTAATCCCATCATGATCATTATCATCATCATCATCCGGAGGTAGAGTCGGAAGACTCTTGAGGGCTGGTGATCTTGGCTGAGGATCTATCTTCCACTGGAGGCACTAGGGAAGGAGGGGAAGCTGGGACTCCATGGGTCCCCTCCGATAGGTCTACTGGTGATGTGGGTGCCTCGCCCTTGGGAGAGCGGGCGTTTCCTACTTGGGAGGGTAAGGTCACCTCGACCTCAAGTCGCAGCCCCACTTCTCTCGTGTTGCTGGGCAGTGAGGATACAATCGATGCCCAATTCAAAGGAGTGTGGTGGCTTGCTGTAAGACCGTCGAATGATTCCTGAACTCCTTTGATCGCATCCCGTATCAGTGAAAGGTTATTTGTCGAATGATTCCTGTAGTCCCCTGATCATGTCCCAGATCAGTGAAAGATTGTTATTTGTTTTCTCAATTTTTTCTGAGAGAAACTTTGACGCTTGGAGGGAATTTTCTACTGTAATGTACACTGCAGGAAGGCTTAGATCAGTAGGTTCCTCTGGCAGTTTAGTGAAAGAGTCACTGGAGTAGATTTTCACTGAGCAGGTCCTTAGGCACTTAGTGATATATGATATTCTCTGGGGAGAGGATAACCTCTTCGCCGGTCGCTTCCAAAGAATGGATTCTGGTATCAGATCTTTGCATTCTGAATATGCAACATTAATTTCCTCCTCTGAGGTGGCTGCACGGACGGTTTGTATAACAGACTCGACAACGGGACGGTTTTATTGGTACTGTACAAAGTAACGGCTGTTGTTCTCGAGCACGGAATTTGTGTGTGTGGCACAGGTATCGTTAGGTGCCAGGGTCACTGGCGCGAAGGTTGGAGGTTGGTCGGATGACATTTTTTTGTGGTCAAGGGAGGGCCAATCACTAACACATACAAAGCACTTTTATACCCATTTCCCAGGGCCAATAGGCCTCGAGAAAGCAAACATAGAAGGCACATATACAGTATATCAGAAAGTACTCAACAACATTAAAAAGAACAGATTGCTTAAATTTTATCATTTATTAAAAATGAAGATATAAAAATAAAAGGTTAACATTTGCAAAATTTGAGAAACAATTTGGAATAATGGGAGATATCTAGTTTTCTTCTCTTTGCATACGCTTTAGCAGTTGTATAGTCTTCTCTAATTTCCCCATTTTGTTTTCAGAATTGCTTGGGACTTCGTTGTATGCCTTAAACTCTCGTTATATTTTGTTCCTTTAAAGAGAGACAGACAGACAGACAGACAGACAGACAGACAGACAGATAACTATTGCTAAGCCATGGATCATATGCTGGTAGAAGATGGAATGAGATATTCTGAATAACTCAAAGTTGCATCGGTCAAAAATGGTATTTTAATTCTTATAATTGTGTTTCATAACCATAAAGAAATAAGTAAAAACAGAGTTGGAAAAAGCCGTGCAACAAAATATTAGAAAAATAAACTCTGATTAAAATCAGTCTTTAATCACCTAGACGTATCTTAATTCTTGAAGTGTTGTATTTAGAAAGTAAAAACAATTAAATAAACACAGAAGATAGAAAAAGGAACAAAAATATACACACTCTTTTACTGAAGCAAATGACTTTCCTTCGAGTCTTTCCATCTAAAACCTTTTCATAAAAATTCTCATAAAAATAAACGTTTCTGTTTTTCTTCCGTTTCACTCAAAAGGATACACGTTTTTCCACCTTTTGTCCAGTCCTCAACTAAGCAAAATATGCTTGGTAAGGATTCCAATGTTCTCCAAAATACCTTTTTTAAGAGAAACAGAACAACTTTTTGACATTCCCGACGGTCGCAATACAGGGAGTTTCAGACCTTTCTTTTAAGGACCTAAATAGTGCTTCGATTACAGTACTTGATTACAATGATTAATTACGCCACTGCTGAATATCAGAGCAATGCATTTTTAATCAATGGACAAATTTTGTCGCCAATTTTCCAGTACCTGTTGGTTAGTACTTTTCGAGGGAAGCTGTAGAATGCATTTTAACCTATTTTACATACAATTGTCATGATTCGTTAAAAAAATATATTGAATTAACGACAGTTCTTATTAAGAGAGAGAGAGAGAGAGAGAGAGAGAGAGAGAGAGAGAGAGAGAGAGAGAGAGAGAGAGAGAGAGAGAGAGAGAGAGAGAGCATTCCTTTTGAGCAGCAAATAGATTGCTGTCAATTATTGTAGAGTATGATATCAATTACCACAAACACTTAGGTGCATTCTAGTTTTCTCTGTAATTCTTTGCGTCTTATAAGGAAGTCTGTCTGCCTATGTATCTATGCTTTATCATCACTGAATATAGAGCATTATAGATGGACTGCGCTCTGAATTCGGTAACTTCTGTTAAAAAGAAATATTTTCTAATTAAGATTTCCGTGTTCATTAAGCCCTCTCGTACGAATGAGTAGGAGACGAATGTCCTGAAAGACGTATAGAGATACCGTCACCACTTTATAGGGTTTATATAATTTTCATTATTTTTTGTAAATTAGAATTAAAATTCCTTTATTGCTATCTTTTATTATGAGGACAGTTTGCATCATATGTAAAATAAAATGTTGTAGGTATATTCGCAATTGTTAACGTATGTTATACTCTCTCTCTCTCTCTCTCTCTCTCTCTCTCTCTCTCTCTCTCTCTCTCTCTCTCTCTCTCTCTCTCTCTCTCTCTCTACAAATTGGCATACAATTTATGAGATACTGTCCAAAATTCTACAAGAAAGGCGAAAAGGGAAAATAAAGTTTCATACTTTACATTTTTTTATTTTAGGAGTAAGACTTACAGTATAGTATAACAGACTATCAAGGAGTGTGGTTGCCATAAAGTTCTTTGTTTTAAATCTTCAGTAAGTTATACAGTGTTTACGTATTAGTTGTTTACCGCAATCCATATATCGACGATTCTATATATGAATGTCTTTGGAAAGGATTAGTATGGCAGTCACAGGATTCAAAAGCTTCATTCGTTATTTGTGGAGAATGTAATGCAAAACACAGCGATTGGCTGAATTCAAATTCCACAGATCAACATGGCCGGTCTGCTCTCAAGTTCTGTGTATCCTCCGATTTTGTCAAGCTAATCGGGGAACCCTCGCATATTTCTGGTAATAGATTAGACCTCATATTCACAGATGTTCCTCCTATTGTGAAGTCCAAGGTCTGTCAATAAAGAGGCAATTTAGGTCACTGCACCATTGAGAGGGACATATCTGTCGATCAGTTTATTCCTAATTTCACCACTGGAAAAATGGTCTGGCTAAATTCCAGAGCTAATTGGGATTGCATTATTGGCTTGTCAGGCGCTTAATATTTCAGATGCCATATTAAATCCTGATCCCAAGAAGTTAAATGAAAGCTGTTGGCTATTTTAATAAGATATGTCCCTAGGTCATCAAGTTTAGGACAAATGACCTGCTATGGTTTTGATACAAACAGACCAAACTTAAAGCAGGGAGACGAAATCATCCAAATGAAAATTCCACTTTTTTTTTTTTTTTTTTTTGAGTCACGCTGTACTATGAATAGAACTTACCATGCAGCCGAGAGAAATTAAAAAATCCATGGAGAGGAAACCTGAAGGAATTACTCAGTCTCATCTGTGGTGGACCAAATTGGCATCATCTATCTTTGAGTCAGGCTCGTATTCCATTCCACCACTAGGAACAGATGAATGTAGTTTGGTTACTGGCCCTAGAGAAAATGCTGAATTGCTTCATCGAGCCTTTGAAGCTAAGCAATCAGCTGAGGATGTCCCTCTCCCTGCTACTTATCATTCTGAACCTATTCTTACAAAATTTGTATTTTGCTCCAGGGATGTTAAAAAAAATCTGGACAATCTTGATTGCTGGGATGGAGATGATCCTGATGGTTTTTCTTCCCATTGTTCTAATAACAAGAAAAATTTCTAATGTGTTATCTCCCAAAGGTAGTAGATTTTACAGATTTTTATGTTGATGTAGTATCTTTGCGGATGAGAGCACGCAGGCCTAGTAATACAGTGCCTGTACCAAAGCGTGGCATATCTGCAGACTGCAGCAACTACAGGCTAATCTTTATTCTCACTGTGCTCTCCAAAGTTGCTGAAAAACTTATTTTTAAGCCACTATATAAGTATTTGGAATCAAAAGGATTGTTAGCTGATGGTCAATATGCATATAGGAAGTAGTTAGGTACCTGTGATGTTCTTTTAGACTTGACATGCCATTTGCTAGGGAACCTTGATAAGGGTTTTGAGCGCAGAGCAGTTCAAATAGATTTTAGTGCTGCATTCGATTTAGTAAATAACAAGGCACTTATTTATAAACTACAGAATCCTGGAGTGGGTGGATATGTTTTAGGATTACTTCAGGATTTCCTTACAGGTAGGCAGCAGCGAGTTGCTGTGGACGAGATCTTTAGTGAACCAAGACCTGTTTTTTCTAGAGTTCCATAGGGAAGTGTTCTTGGAAACAAGATGATTCGGTATACTGATGATGCAACACTTGTGGTTGAAGCAAAGTCTTCACTTGTGAGAAATGAAGCGGCCCTCATCCTCAATCGGGGCATGGACTGGATCAGTGAATGGTGTAGTCAGCGGGGTATGTACTCCAATACAACGAAAATATTATTGATTAGCAGATCTCGTACAGATTTCCCACCTCGTCTTCCCCTTTCATGTGGATAGAACTTTGCTGAATGAGTCTGAAGCTTTCAGCGAATGCCGCGCCAAAGTTAGGTATTGTCAGTAAAGCC
>JANJGK010005831.1:30000-32500 GCA_039081455.1 Macrobrachium rosenbergii
ATGAATCTGAAAAAGAATTGAATCTTTCGGGACATCAAAGAGATGATCAGGTGAGATACTTCTGCGACCCCTCTGCTCATTAAATCATCAAGATTTGGAATCCTTTTTCCTCTTTTTCAATCCTAGTAACAAGTGTTAATCCTGGGCTAGGTAATGACCATAGGATTGCAGTCTTTTGGCAAAAACAAAAACAAAATAAATAAAATAAAAGATATGTAGAATCCACGAACTGGATCCTTTTAATCTTGTTTATTCTCCTTGGTGAGGGAAGAAATAAAACTGCCTTACGAAAGCAAAAGGATTATTAGCACAGTATCACATAAAGATTCATAATCGGACGTTTATATTCACACGCAAGAGAAGAAAGATTTATCTTGGCGGAGACAAGAACTGATTCCCTGTCTTCCTCTTGGCAATATCCACATAAATTCATTTAAACTCTGTTTTCACACTTTTTTTTATTTATGTTTTTTTACATACATTTCATTAAAATCATAATCGTTGAAAAATGGAATGGAGAGTCACATTTTAGCTCATTTAAAGGTAAGGTAAAATTTACATTATAATTTAATACATTCAGTGATTAATATGCCTTAATGCTTTGCGAGCTTAATTTAGGATTTCTATAATGAGCTGAAGGGTTGCAGGTGCTGGACATGGGAAGGGTTTATTATTATTATTATTATTATTATTATTATTATTATTATTATTATTATTATTATTATTATTATTATTGTAGTTGTTGTTGTTGTTGTCTCAAGCAGACTATCTTGTTAAAGTTCGTAACTTCGTTATTGGGGATTTGACCAATGGGACAAAGGGCCTGTACTATATTCTTTCATCCACACAGACAGCCACTGGTCAGCGGTTCAAATCCCCAAAGAATATTATTATTATTATTATTATTATTATTATTATTATTATTATTATTATTATTATTATTATTATTATTATTATTATTGTTGTTGTTGTTGTTGTTGTTGTTGTTGTATTTGGCAAGTGATACCATTTCCTTCGCAGGTCTTCAAGTGGTTTAAGAAGTAGGACAAGTGTTCTAGGTCTTCATTAATATCTAAGTTGATTTTGGTTATCTATGAAAATTAATTAATAACTATCTTATTTTGCTCCCAAAAACATGACTGAATCGAGCTGATTTTTTTCTCCTTTTTTTATAAATGTAAAAAAAAAATTCTCATATCTCATTGCAGGCTACTAGAAAATAAAACAAACGTATCATGAAATACGAGTGCACCTTCAGTCACTCTACTAATTTTAATAACGCCGAAAGTTCCTTAAATAAAACGCTGTAGATTGATAGATAAATATGAGGGCGATAAATCACAACATTACTGTTACAATAGCCTAATGAAATTTCCACTATATTCGTGCTTAGGGAACATTTCTTTTCACACAAAGACCACTCACTTTTATTTTAGTTTGCTTTTAATGACGAAACGGATTTCATACAGAAAACTGTTGAGATGGATTTGTCTGTCCGTCCGCACTTTTTCTGTCCGCCCTCATATCTTAAAAACCACTGAAGCTAGATAGCTGCAAATTGATATGTTGATCATCCACCCTCTAATCATCAAAGATGCCAAATTGCAGCCCTCTAGCCTCAGTAGTTTTTATTTTATTTAAGGTTAAAGTTAGCCATGATCGTCCGTCTCGCAACACTATAGGATAGGTCACCACCGGGCTGTGGTTGAAAGTTTCATGGGCAAGGGCTCATACAGCATTATACCCACACCATCGAAAGATAGATCTATTTTCGGTGGCCTTGATTATACGCTGTACAGAAAACTTGATTGCGCCGAAGAAACTTCGGCGCATTGTTTTCTTGTTTATTTACTTCCTTGTGTTAACCCAGAAATATGTATGACGGTTAATCAATATCCTATTTTAATCTGCAATGTTCTGAATTCTCTCTTCTTCTCTGAAACTCTAATTAAACAAAAATATAATCAGTGCCATGCTACTTACACCAGGCGGACAATTCATTTCCAAGTGCGTCTCCCGGAAGAATGAGAATATAAAGTTTGCATGTCACTGAAGGTCGTTTGTGTGTACTACCCATTATAAGTCATAATTTAGTAAATGAAACAGATTCACTGAAAAGTACAGTGATATAAGGTAGTTCTATGAATGAATAATTGTGAGGAATAAAAAAATACCCTGTTATGGTTATGGCTGTATTAAAAAGGATAACAACCTAAAAAACAAGAGTATCCAAATGTTTTCTGTGTTCAGCAACGATAGTCTGCGGGTAATAAACTGCTTCTTTGTATTTGTTGACGCCCAGCCTTAGCAAACCAATCTCACTACTGGTTCCAAGGGCCAGACCCCTTCTTATACTCGTATACCCATTGATTTTGGTGAGAAGAGGACTCTCGTAATAATAATATCCACCACGGCGATATTCCGTCGTAATGAGTATCGAGTGAATAGAATGATCCTCATAGTCATTTCCCTTATAAGCCTTTGTTTCTGTACCGTTCCG
>JANJGK010005831.1:37500-42329 GCA_039081455.1 Macrobrachium rosenbergii
AACCCAATAAAGGCGAGACCGGGATTCCTGGAAGACGATATATCCCCGAGATCACTTCGCCGTCGACGATGAAAGGCCAGAGGTTATATAAGTCTAGATTACCTGGAAGCAATCAGCTACAGTAGAAGCATTCAATCTTTTTTTCTTTTTTTTCTTTTACGCTACCGTGTTATCAGTCCCAGACTGTCATACTTTAATAGCTCCGTGGCACTTACTAATACTGAGTATGAACAGAACTACCTCGATTGTTTCCCAATGGCTTTGTTCTTCTATGACACATCTCGTTTCTGTATTTATATTCTTTTTCTTATAATATTTGAGAATTGATTTTACTATATTTAATCTCTATCTTCCGGCAGACTTGGACAGCATAATCTTCTGGTGATCATGGTCGCCTTTAAAGAAATCGCTCAAAAAAAAAAATGATAATAATAATGAATAACCCAGTCAGAGTTACATTTCAAGTGAAGTAATCTTCATCTAAATTTAAACTATTAAGATTATAACTGACACAAAGTGACGGACATTTTCAGACGGAAATGGAGAAAAAGATGACCTTTTTCATGTAAAATGAGAATAATGAAGATAGATGTCGGTGTAAAAGTGAAATTTCATATTCCCCTTCCATATTATTCTTTACTTATTCCCTCTAATTCAAGTCCCGGCAATACCAAATATAGAAAAAAATAGCATTTAAGAACTATTTTCTTCTCCCATTTTCGGTAAGTTCCCCGGTATAAAAGCTTCTTACTTGGGGCAGGAAAGGTGAGAGGAAATAGATTCTTTCTCAGCTTTTCGTTCTTCTCTCCCCGGTTCCTCCTCCCTCAACTCCCCACCCCATACCCTTTCCAAACTCTAGTACCATCTTCACCTCCTTCACGTCCAATTTCTCGCCTTTTACTCAAAAATTTGTCCTTTCCTCCACTTCTGCTTCCTATGAATGAGTAACACGGAACTTGAAATCAAATGGATTCCCCCGCAATCCGTAATCTCATATCGCTTTTTCAAGAGGAAATTATTTTTATGATTAATTCCGACAAAGAGGTTATGGAAGTAGCTCGATATGTTTATTTCTTCGTTAACTGGATTACGTAGAAATTCGGTGTTAACATATACGAAAGAATTGCCACATGTGGGTCTCGTGATTGGGAACAAGTTATTAGATTTTGGGAGAAATGCCGTCACGATAAGATGAGGTTTGCTGTGTCTTAAGCCCTACTGTTTTTCTTATCCTGATGCCACTTTTATTTCCGATCACCGAGAATGAATTTGGAAAGTTATTTTTTAACCATTTTTATATTTTTATAGTTTGGTACGACAGTAACTTGAAAAGTAGTAAATACGTATAAATAGATATATTTTACACAACTTTCCTCTTATCGATAGAGTTTTCTGAAACTCGGAAATATGGTATTAAATATTGTTTGTAATTTTCTTTATACTTCATCTTGGTCTGGCTGTGGCGTAATTAAACAAAGTGGGAAATGTAAAAAGATAGAGATTTTGTGAGTTCATTATGGCACCAACAACTCACAAATACCCATGAAAAATATGACGTACATTTTGTGATCTTTCATTTCTTCTTTTCCCGTTGTCAGATACTGGAAATATGTATTGTAACAATTCATGGTATGAAAACGTAAGCAAATATGAAGATCCTAGCATTATGAAGTAGGTTCATATGCCTTCGCCCATTTTTTTAAATACTTGTGCAAAGTTAATAGCCACTTCGATAACGACGTTAGAGATATGTGTATTCCTACCTCGTTTTTATTATTTAATTTCATAATTTTGCTAATAAGAATTATTTACATTTTATGATGAAATTTTTTCCCCACTCAAAACCCTCATTATTTGGCCCTTACAATTTAAGAACAACCTTATGTTCTCCCTTAGCATAATGGAGTCATTGTGAGATATCGTAAAGTTAAATGGTATTAACCATTATCCCTAATTCCTTTCATGATTCACTCTTTCTGTCCTCAAATGCTGTCTATAGTTTTACGTTTTTCGCTTCTATTTTGAGAGAGAGAGAGAGAGAGAGAGAGAGAGAGAGAGAGAGAGAGAGAGAGAGAGGAACCCATCATTGATAAACTTCCAGTTAGTCATTTGCATAAATGCTTAATCTGGATTCCCTTTCCTCTCACGTTACTCTGTTCC
The DNA here is from genome assembly GCA_039081455.1 of Macrobrachium rosenbergii. Classification (NCBI taxonomy): domain Eukaryota; kingdom Metazoa; phylum Arthropoda; class Malacostraca; order Decapoda; family Palaemonidae; genus Macrobrachium; species Macrobrachium rosenbergii. Next base: position 39,661 of record JANJGK010005831.1, read on the forward strand.
AGGATAACTTTTAATGAGGACAACTTCTGCATGTTATTTCTGGCAAACCACTCTGCGAAAGGGATCATTTTTTTTTCTGTTAAACGCTTTCATTACGTAATGATAGTTTTTTTTTCAGGTAGCCTGTCGGATATTCTAAATTTGGCCTTCAGGCAACAGTACACATATTACTTTTCAATAATAGCTGGCAAATGGAAAACAGTTTTTTTTTAGAATTGTGCTTCAAATGGTAGTCTCGGTTGGTGGATTATTCCCATAGGTCGACTAGGCCTCTTACCACACTTACGGGCCTCCCAATTCCTATTACCATTGCTAAAGAGATTACTGTATATTGTTGGCTTTGTTTATTTTCCTGTTTATCAGTTATCAGTTTGCTTATTGGTTTGTCTGTTTGCTCGTCTTTTCTTTAGCAAAATTCCACTCAAATTTATGTGTGGGTCTCTATCAAGATTTCACCAATGGTGAAAGTCTCAGTCAACGACAAAAATCAATTATGGTTTGGTAAAGGTACGATTTGCAGGAGGAATTCTTCAGCCTTGGCGGAAGTCTGCTGTCTCCAAACGCTCTTTTTTTTTCATTTTTTCTATTCCCCTTCTAACATATCCGTAAATATATTTGATAAACAGAAAAATAAATATAACAAATAAGCGAATAAATAAAAAAAAACAGTTAAGTAAAACAAATCAATATTAGGAAAAGCAAAAGTATGACGAGAAAACCTTTGTTTATGATTATTGACCTCAGAAACTGTGATGATTAACATCTAAAGAACATAATTCGTGTAGTTTCCTCCCGTTTTAAGGATCTGCATTTTACGAGTGGCGGTATATCCGTCTGTACCTTTGTCTGTCTGTCTGTCTGTCTCTTAATCTTGAGGAGGAATGGACAGCGCTGAAGGGTTCACCTTAAACTATTTTTTCCCAGAGAGAGAGACAGACAGACAGAGAAACAGACACACACACACACACACACACAGAGGTAAAATAATTCCTCTTTAAACTTTATTAACACCTTACATTAATTATGAATAAGTAATAATGGTTATGATACAGTTTCAGCCTGATCTGCATGATATGGTTTTGAAATCCTTAGATGTGTGTACATTTCTAGGATCTTTCTTAGGTAGTGACCCCAAGGGTTTTCGGGGGTCGTTATCTAAGAGTAATATTTCTTGGGGGTTATTATCTTTACGATATTGACAGTGTTTTGTTTATGTCTTCACGGTAATGCCCCACAGGCTTGTACTAAACACGCCGCAAAGGTGGATACATTCCGGGTTAAAACCCTTCTGGGTCACTATCAAGGAAAGAGGATCCCTTTTCCAAATTAGTATGAAGTTCATTCGAATAAAACTCGTTTTCAGCACTGGTTAGGTTATCATTATATTTTACTGTACTACCTCTTGCTTTTATGCTTTGTTGTCCTTCAGATTCAATACCTTTCATTGCCTTTCGCATTTCGATTATGAATAAAAGATCCCATATATTTTAGCCCTTATTTTACTACTTTCAGGTATGTAATTTTCCCGTTATGTTTTCAAATAATATATTAATAAATAATCGTAAACCCACTCAGAAATTTCAAGGCGCTAGAGAAGTAATTTTACAGCCTGGATCAACACGAAAACGATCCTGCGTTCCCGTATGAGTGAATAACTGTCTTTCAAATTTGCCAGTAAAACAAGTAAAAAAAAGAAAAAAAAAACATGGCACAGTCTGCACAAATAAATAAACAAATACACACACACACACACACATACACACACACACACACACACACACACACACATATATATATATATATATATATATATATATATATATATATATATATATATATATATATATATATATATATATATATATATATATATATATATATATATATATATATATATATATATATATATATATATATATATATATATATATATATATATATATATATATATATATATTATATGAAAAAATATATATATATATATATATATATATATATATATATATATATATATATATATATATATATATATATATATATATATATATATATATATATATATATATATATATATATATATATATATATATATTTATATACATAGTTTAAGTATACAATTTTGTTTTATCTGGGTATCAACAATGACTGGGTTGATAAATTTGAAGTTAAGGCTTAAATGAAAGACAGCTGAAAGATTCGTTCGTCAGACATTAAGCGACTGAACAAGAGAAGGAGTAATAGCAATCGGCATTCATAATGTTGTTCTGTGAGAGTCATAGAGAGTGGAAGTCCCAAAAGGCAATTGTGTACCTTCGAAGGGGTGACCAAATCGCCAATCATATCCTTTACATGGGTAAAGGTCAGTCCCGCTTCTCTTTTAACGAGATCTAAAAATGACCAGAGTACAAGTTTCATTTTTCAGAGTTGCAAATAATTCCACTGTCTACCCTGGCATGTTGTGAAGTTTGAAAAGCTTTGGGAAAGGATGGGTTGCATAAATGGAGGCGGTACCAGTACAGAGAGGTACAGAAATCGGAGATATGGGTGTTGGGTTGAATGATGAGGGAAGGATTAGGTGAAGGAGATGGCAAAAAAAGTTGGTACCACTTTCCAAGGTAATGATTTGGTTTCACATGTTGTTTGGGTAGTTTTTGCCCTGATACTTCATG
>JANJGK010005832.1:0-7500 GCA_039081455.1 Macrobrachium rosenbergii
ACGTGTAACCGGTTTTCTCACACGGAATATCAGGTTAACACTGAATTTTCTCCCTTCGAAAAACGAAAGAATTAACACCAAACGCTACAGTCTTCTTTAAGTCTGTGGGTTCTATATCAGTAAAGAAAGGAACGATCAAGAAACGTTTCCATGCAACTGATGTGTATCTGTTGACCTGAGAGAGAGAGAGAGAGAGAGAGAGAGAGAGAGAGAGAGAGAGAGAGACTTCGTTGGCAACCATGGGTATTGGGAACGATTCTGTTATTAGTGACTGAAAGCTTAACTTGTACGAACATATTATGTCGAAGCAAAAAAAAAAAAAAAATTGTTTGGACCAAGCCTCTCTAAGATCTCTGGCAAAGCAATATCTTCTGCAGTAGCGCCCGGAGTCTGTGAACGTCTGATCCCTCCCCCACCCCTCTCCGCCCTTCACCCTTACGATTTCTCTCTGCTATGGGAAAGACAGTTTTAGTTGTTTACAATAAGGCTGAAACCGAAGATGCGAAGGTAATTCCAGTTGAAACCATTCTTTTCTTTTACCTCCTTCATTTCTCGTTATCTCTTACCATATATTAGTTTGCACATACCTAAATCAAATAACAATGTATATAAGCAAAGCCGATGGTATCTGTGCGTTGTTCATGCTACTGCGTGATAACTCAAATGCGAAGCGAGTTCTGCTTTCCAAAGGCACCCGTTCCCCAACAATAAGTTGTATCCTAGTGCTCAACGAGGCATGCTCTCTCTCTCTCTCTCTCTCTCTCTCTCTCTCTCTCTCTCTCTCTCTCTCTCTCTCTCTCTCCTTTAAACCTTGCATTCAGTCTTACAGAAGTGAACTCGCTCTTCAAGGAGCTTCTACACATATCAAAGAAATTCACTTGCTCGATTACGCATCTATACTATGAAGCTTATTGTATTTTTCTCTGATATACACAACCGTACCCCTCTTCACACAACAGCTGTGACTTGTTATTTTTTTTATTACTCACTCATCTACAAGCATATATTGTACACATTCTTTTCCCATCCTCTTAATAGAGACAAGGTCCTGATTAATGAAAAATCCTATATCATTACGGTTCAAATGAATTTTAACCTTGAATTTTTTTTTTTATAATAGAAACATTTTGTAGAAGACTTGTGATTTCATCTTTTACTTGGAATATAAAATAGCCTGACTGTGACAACCAGCGTGATAATATAAAAAAAAAAGTTGGAAAGCTTAAGCCTACTTCTGTCTTCTGAATATTATCATTTCAAAACAGTGTCTTGCAGAAGCGCTGTTAAATTGTTTGAAAGGAATATGTATTCAGCTAGCTGATTCACTTTCAATATTCTCTATATAAATGATGATTTTAAACAGTTCTCAAAATACCGGTGTTCTTCAAGCCAAACCACAAAAGTAATTTGCTAATGCCATTCTAAAAGTTCTTGAACTCGATACTCTAATATAGTTAATGTAGGAGTTAAGGTAGAGTGCATTAAAGTACAATGTAAGCATCATGTATATAGTATATATATGCGGAGTGTGAGTTTAAAGGATGATGCACGCCTAAGAACACTGAACACTATTTGTCTTCTTGGCAAAGTTATATCTGGAATAAGCACTTTATTGACCCATTATCGTGATTTATGTAGCCATTTCACGTCTTGCAAAGGCTATCCAGTACAGAGTAAAAGATATTTTTCATCATCATTCTCTCAGCATCACGTATGATTTATTTCCAAGTCAGTATATTGTGTAAATATTTCTAAACGAAATTCTCATACAGCTTCTATGCGAACTGATAAACGCTTACAGTAGTTCTTACACTGATTTCGGAAATAAAATTATTTAATATGTCAATGGCTATCAAATATTCAAACACGTATTTTAATTCGTTTTATTTGCTGTATACTACGCACATCCGTGTACATTTGAAATTGAGTGCTTTGCTTGACATTATTTGAAATTAATTATTTTTCACTGATTTCTTAGATGGGTAGAAATCTCTTAATAAAACTTTCGAATATCTTATAAAAGGAATGAGTGAAATTTTATCAATAAAGTTTTCAAATATTTTATACAATTAATGCCAAGCATTAACCTACTACAATACAGTCATGCAAATACAGTCTTGCAAGTTATCACATTAAACAAAAAAAAAACCTTTCATAATATATAATTTAATTTTGCAAAAATAAAATCAGCTTTCTTCTCCTTCAATGAAATTTTAATTTCTAAACTTAGCTGAGCAAATTCCATGGGTAGTTTCCAAAGTTACGAGAGAGAGAGAGAGAGAGAGAGAGAGAGAGAGAGAGAGAGAGAGAGAGAGAGAGAGAGAGAGAGAGAGAGACGTTTTGAGTCCGTGTAACTTGGAAACGAAGAAAATTCCGTGTTAACTTTTTTGCTATGCCATTTTCCTATTAACATCGAGTTTGCTAAGCTCTTGTTATCGAACCGTTGCCCTGTTTTTAAAAAGCGAAATTCTGGCTAAGCAGCAACAGGGTTGCTTTTCGGGGAAGAAGTAGGTAATGATGGAAGCGATAAAATTTTTAATAGTAACGATAATGTAAAGCATCAGAATATATTAGCAAATGATGATGAGAATAAAGGAAGAAAACGTAAGAAAGAAATAAAGAAGAAGAAGAAGAAGAAGAAGAAGAAGAAGAAGAAGAAGAAGAAGAAGAAGAAGAAGAAGAAGAGAGAGAGAGAGAGAGAGAGAGAGAGAGAGAGAGAGAGAGAGAGAGAGAGAGAGAGAGAGAGAGAGAGAGAGACTTTCAAGATGTAAATTAGTTTCGAAATGGAGAAGAGCGAAGTTGATACTAGGCAGAGAGGGAAAATGGAAAATAATGAACAAAAGTTAAGGTGAAAGTTGATGATGCTGTTTGTGAGAAGTGAAGTGAAAGTGCAGAAGTTAGTGTAAGCAAATGACTGGTAGGGTAAGACTAAATATAGAAAGATTTTTAGTTATTAGGTTATTACTTAAATCGAATTTATGCAAATCAGTAAGTCTCTCAACGGACCTTGACTTTGTTTGAACAGTGTACTGTCAAGTAATTCGTATACTATAAAGCATACTGCTCACGAATAGATACATAACATACTGACAAATCTCCATCGTCGGTAGATGCAAATACAATACACATTCATATCTGGCCATTGCACGCTCAGTGGTGAGCAATTGTAGTATTCATTTATCACACACTGTCTGTGGTTCTGACGTTGACCCACTTCGCTGAATACGGGAGAATTGGGTGTTTTTCATTTCCACCCCAATGCAATGTGTCACTTGACTCTTTCACTTCACTAGCTTGTGTATTACATGTTCCTCGGGTGTGCCAGAATGCTGATACCGTGTTAACATAATGCAGTCATAAGCAAAGCGGTTTGGAGTGGTGTTTTTTTTTTTTTTTTGCGACTTTGAATTTTTAAATGAACTCCAGATTTTGACTTCACTAAAATGGAAATTAGTTTCACGATACATGTTGCTGCATGCTTAAGGCAGTGAAACGGAGACAACCCAATGCCCAGCTTTGATTCTATTTCCTCGTTCATTCCTTCCCTAATCGGCATGACGCATTCCTAAGCTGCAAATAACTGGTCCCTGGTGGCTTATACTTCTATTGTATAAGAGTTCCGATTCTACATCCCAATTGATTCTATCCTTCAATCCGCGGAATTCGGAATTTCTCGCTAGATATTATTGGACTCCCCAGTATTTTGAGACTGTTCAAAAATGGTGCTGCTTCTACTCCCCTGAAAGTTTGATTTAGTTTCTCAGTGGAACTGTTTCTGTGCTTTAGTGACCTTGATTGCAAGTCCACAAGAAAAGCGATCATGACCATTCAGTCTGACAGCTTTTTATTGAAAGGACAAAATAAAATTCGGATGTTCTTGTAAGTATAACTGGTAAGAGATGAGATGGGACGACTAAGTTCTTTCAAGGTGTAGGAATATTCTTTGGAGTTAAAGGTTGGGGAAAGGGTGCTGGTAGTTACGACAAATTATCAAACAAACTTGCAAGAACTGTGATTGTACTTCAGCTGCTATCTTATGTTCTTCCTTAATCTCTAGATAACACTGACCAACCGGAAGGTAAAATACACAAATTCAAAATCGCTAATTTTAAATTATCTGACCTGAAAGACGCACTTCACTCATTTTTAATAACTGGAGATGCTATAATCTATTATCAAACTAGGTTGAGTCGGCTTCACTTATTTTGAATAAGTGAAGATGCTACAGCAGAACCAGGCTGAGTTCGACTTGTTTTTAATAATTACAAGCTTTCATGGGCAATAACTCTTCTTTACCATAGTTCAGTCATGAACATAGATACCTTGCGCTTATGCCACTGCATAGAATTTATGCTAATTCGAAGCTACTGTTTTGATTTATAGGCTTTAACAGTTTTTGACAAAGGCAAAGCTAAATGAAATCCCTGATTTTGGAAGAAAATCTTAGAGTGGATGAATGTTCAAAGAAATATGTAAACAGATTTACTTTAAGTACTAAAATAAAGACAAAAAAACTAGGACAAGAGACCGAGAATTTTCTTTGAACTAACCCTCTTCACACTGTATTTTCAAACCAACGCACTGGCCATTTCCAACCACCCTTTACTCTCTTATCTTTGTTATATCTTTGTTACTTTCACTACAGATGTTGTTGGCATTGCAGAGAAAAACTTTTTGCCCCATACTATCAGCACTGAGTGCTATTGTTGTGGACTACAACACAAGGATGGGTTAGGCATTTGGTAATATTATCTAGCTGCAGTTACTTTCAGCAAGCCGTTTAAGAGTTACTAACCTCAAACGGCCAGCAGATGTTTTTAACTTCACCGTTGTGGACTGCAACGCAAGTGAAAGCGGGTACTTTTATGTGGCAGCAAGCAATAACGACAACAATTTATTGACGGCTGGGCTAAGCACACACACACACACACACACAGAGAGAGAGAGAGAGAGAGAGAGAGAGAGAGAGAGAGAGAGAGAGAGAGAGAGAGAGAGAGAGAGAGCTGCCATATGTTTATAAGACAAAAACAGAATTTGGGCAGACTGGAAAATGGCATTATAAATAGGTGTGTTACCAAATACTTTCGCAGCTAAACCTTCTGTTTCGATTCGGTTGAATAACTTGAAATGACTTGCCTTTGAATTTACCTTTTTAATGAGTGACTGATATTCTTTTGCGCCGAGACTCATTCTGTAGCTTACGTTGCTCTTTTAATGTTTAACAGAGAAAAAAAAAAATAAATAAGCTACTCAGAAATGATCCTTCATCTATGGTTCACTTGCCGTAAAAAGGCTTCTGATACAGGACAGGAAAAGGAAGAATGAGAGAGAGAGAGAGAGAGAGAGAGAGAGAGAGAGAGAGAGAGAGAGAGAGAGAGCATCTAAATTACCACGAAACCTCGCTTACTTTCATAAATACTTTTCTTGAACCAAAACAAAAGTGTCTGTCGCTGGGGGCTTGTGAGCCAATTTAATACACCGAAAAAATTAATGCATAATTAACTCGGTAATGATAAGAATGTAAGTTACGTAGCTGAACACGAATGAATCTCTTTGAAATGTAAATTTACCAAACAAGATAGTTAAGATAAAAAAAAAAATAATAATATTGGTGCACATAGTGTGTGTTAGTGCTTGTGTGTATACGAGTGAGAAACATTTTTTCCTAAATGTGTACCAAACATTCATCAAGTTTGTATTTTCATCAAATTCACTTCACCTCAGCTGGGGAACAGGATAAACTTAGACTCCTCAGAGAATCCGCACGCAAATCGAAACGTCCTGAATATTGAATATGGTGATTCATGAATATATGAAATATGTAATATTCATCGCCTAGGCCGAGATTATACTTGGGCTTGCGTAACTGCCTCAAGCTTCAAGCAACCCTTCCAGGCGAGATGTCTGAATACTGCATTACTAGACTGAGGTTTTGCATTGTTATCATTACACATTCTTGTTAGGCAAACCTGAAAGCCATGAACTTGCAAAGCAAGCTCCCGCAGAGAAGATATCCATATGAGAAAATAGAATGAAAAGTGTGGAAGATAAACGTAAGGAGCAAACAAAAACTTTGTGATATAAGCAATTGGAAAAAGATGATTTTGATGGGAAAATTCCCTCGGATCAAATACTGTAGATAAAAAATTTGCACATCTAATTACGCATTTCTAATTCTTCATGGGCTAAGGGCTATTTAACAATCATCAGAAGCAAACTAGAAAGCTTTTTAATGTGCATCACAGAAAAGTAAAAAGTTGAGATGTATTTTGTTCGTGTTAAATACAAAATAAATGAATAAGAAATGATGGAATGGTGAAAATACAATATTAATACATCTGTCTATCTATCTATGTATCTATTTTTTATCCACACACACGTGTATGTATATATACAGTGTATATATGTATGTATGTATGTATGTATGTATGTATGTATGTATGTATGTATGTATGTATGTATGTATACACACACACACACACACACACACACACATATATATATATATATATATATATATATATATATATATATATATATATATATATATATATATATATATATATATATCTGAGTGTGTGTGTGTGTGTGTGTGTAAGTGAAGTGAGGGAAACGATGCAGTGTTTCAAATTAAAAAGATCACTACTCGTGTGGACGCCTTTATCTTTTCATCGTGAAGCGTTTTGCAATTATTATATATACCTTAAATATTTATACATATATTTTAAAAACTGATGCATAATGATATATTAGTATTTTATAGTGTAGTAAGTGGCTACATGCATACATGTGCATGCTATGCTAGAGAGAGAGAGAGAGAGAGAGAGAGAGAGAGAGAGAGAGAGATTCAAAACGTAGTCTACCTTGCCTAGCTCGTCCAGTCTTTTGCGCTGTCAAATTTATGAGGAAGGGCTTCAGGCTATAATTTAATTAATAGCTCTATTTGCAGATGAAACTGAAGAGCTTTCTGCTCAATATGTTCTGGTGCCTCGAGGACATCCTGTCTTCTTTTTGCCTACAGTTTTTAAAAGTATGAACGGAATTCAGTAGAATCTTTTTACAAATACTTTTCTCTCATTCATCTTTAGAATCCTGCACACAATTTTTATGTTTAAACTGGCTATCTTTAACACTACCAAAGGAGAGGAGCTAAGCTTGTGGCCTATTTACAGAGAAAAAGATCTGATGCACCAAAGACTTCCGAAAGGTTAATCAGCATACTCTGATTCATTAGCTAATGGCTAAAGGTAAACACAAAGCTGTGCAGCCTACTTTAGTTATTCGCTATTTGCCTAAAAAAAACGAATATAATATCAAAATATACTCGGAAAGAGTAAAAAATCTGGTAATAAACAAAGGGAAGACTGTATATCAAAACATGACGAAAGAGTGGTGAAGCTGAACAACATTTAGTTTCCTAAAGTCATTATGAGTGACATTACTTCCTGAGAAATAAGATTTATCATAAGTTTCAAAACTCAAATAGATGCTGTGATGCTG
>JANJGK010005832.1:15000-30000 GCA_039081455.1 Macrobrachium rosenbergii
GATTGATACGAAAACAAAGAATGGTGTTTGTGATGGAACTTTTGAACGAAGACTGTAAAAACGTTGGAAAATTTCGAGACGGGATATTTGAAAGTCTTTGCAAAGTAGAAAATGGTGAAAAAATAAGAAAGTTACAGGGTAAAAATGAGAAGCGCAAAACAAATAATTCTGGTAAAAAAAGACGGATCAGAGAACACCGATGTCGAATGGAGATAATGAGTGTACGTTGGTGGAAAGAGTTTTTATTTCTGAAAGTAAAAATGGGAGACACAAACATTCTAATGAGTGAATTAACTATGAGCTGGGAATCGGAAAAATTGGGTTGGTGAAACAGCTGTTTAAATGAAATATCTCTGAATGAGGCAGGAGAGGGAAACTATTGCAATCAAATCTCTTAGATAGTAAGGAACCTAGAGAGGACGTAAAGATAGACTGAATGGAAAATTTAATATCGGCCTTTTAACTTGTGTGTATGTGTGCGTGCGTGCGCGTGCGCGCGTGTGTGATTGTATGTGTTTGTGTGTGTTAACTATCTCTACGCTGGAATGATTTTCCTGCTCTTTTGCTCTTTGGTGTTCTTTTTTTGATACGAAGCTCAATGGATTTCGCTTGATTGGCTTTCATTGCTAATAGGGCTTCCTTCCGAGCGCCCTTTTAGTACTTCTCAGTTTCTGTTTGTCTGTCTGTAAGTCTGCTTTTCGGTCTGTATATTTGTCTCTCTTCATTTGAACCATGGAAAAATATTATCAAAATTTCCGAATGAAGACAATGACGAAAAGATTGACTGGATAACTTACGCTTTGCCTATTTCAAGATTTCATCAGAGAGAGAGAGAGAGAGAGAGAGAGAGAGAGAGAGAGAGAGAGAGAGAGAGAGAGAGAGAGAGAAACAGGTAAAACCGTTATTGTCACCACATCCAACGAAAAAACCGGTGCGAGCTGCAAAACAATGAGGCGAGAGAAAGAATACAACTGCATGAAACACAACAGATGAAATTCATTCAAAATTTGCTGTCCTCGTTTTATTTTAAAACGATTACTTTTCCAGTGCATTTTGGCCCAAGGCCCACATTTTTCAGACTGCATAATTCTAGCTTAAGTGAAGTAAGAGGAATATTTTAATTATATTATATTACGTGCAGCGAAAGAGCACATTTCGCTTGACTAATTATTTCTACATGCTGCGCATACGTAACAATCTTTAGAATCAAATAATTCCTTTAAATGCAAAAGGAAAGAATGTTATTTTGATAGGGATGACTACGTTCATAAACATACTTCTGAGATCTATTGTCCTACTTCTCGTTACAATGAGCAACAATTAATTGCTTTAGATTAACTGGGCAAAGACCTTATATATTTCTTCCCAGAAATAAGAGCTCATAAAATGACAACCGACCTCAGGAGTATTTATTCTAAATTGAATAATGTTACGCAATACACAAGTAGACGTTTATCAGTTTTATGAAGTTACTGATAAATCAAACGAACGTACAAGTGTTTTCTTCAAGGCGACTAACGACCTCTGTCAGTGAAACTTTGCTACTCTAACAGTGGTTTCAGAGTCCACAAATGCACTTTGCACTGTATTAGCGTCACCCATCACCTTCTTCTCTGTTATATACTCTAAACCTATTTTGTAAGAGCTATTTAATAAGAGCTATTTAACATTTATAGACGTTAATAATTTTCTTCTTTTTTTTTTCTGTGCTACGGCTGCGTTTCTCCTTTTACGGGAATAGACATATTTTCCACTGAAGGTTGCTAGGTAAGATAAAGGCCTCATGGACTTGCGCAAAATGAACTTATGCACAACAACAATAATAATAATAATAATAATAATAATAATAATAATAATAATAATAATAATAATAATAATAACAAAAGGAAACTATACATCCTGTATAATTTTCTTTCAATCGGAATGGCGGAAAATGTTAAAGAAAGGAAGAATAAGTACCCAGGCTATTCCCAGTATCCGGGACAACTGCAATGAACCTCTTGGTTGTGAAGGAACTGAAGGAGAAAGCGGAGGAGCAAATTTGAGCAACTATTTCAGGCAGGTACTATAGTAGATATGGGGGCTCGCTAACTGTAGCGATAGTCTCGATCCTGTCGAAAAGACAGACTGTTGTAATTATATCTGTTCGGAAGTACGAGGCAACAGATAGGAAGGCTTTCATGATTAATTAATGGATACATATCGGGGTGATGATTTGTCATTCGGTTTGGATCCCATCTGGAAAAAAAGTATGAATCCAACTGAGTAAAAGAGCATTTGTTCAAGTGTATTGTAAATGAATGGTTAAAATGTTCGTTTCTGGGACAGAAACGTACTTGTACAGGTGAGTGTATTGTATCAGCAAGCTATAATGGAAAGATAAAGATTTATATTCAGGGTGAATGAGTTTTAAATACTTGTGTATCATTTATTAAATGAGAGCATCACTTCACATAATTTGCATATAAACATAGTTCAAAGACAATGAATTAATTTTATAGTGAAAGAACCCTTATTTAGAACAGACTGAATTAACCCCATTTACTTTTTACCAGTTACCTGAAACACGTGAAATGAAAAATGCATTTTATCATTATAGTACAAAGGAACGTATTATTCTCAGTAACTGGAAATGAGAGGATAAATGGGATTGTGAAAAGTCGGCTAAAACTGGACGCCAGAGCCGATGAGTTTCTGAACACGCCATCTCTTTCCCTGAATAGGCGATAATGGAAAAACACGAGACTTTTCTAGACACTGGAGAAACGAAAGCTGAGCACCAAAAATTTAAGCTTTTCAATTTTACGATTGGTATTATTCTGCGTAATTCCGAAGAAAGATAGTGGTATAGAAGAATGTGTCAAATTTCCGAGGGAGGGGGGGGGGTGTTAGATATATGAGTGTACATGCCTGTTTGTGTATGTGTGCGAGATGGAGACAGACAGAGAGTTCAAGTGTTATATTCACAATTTGTTTTACAACACATTTCAGAGAGCCCTCATTATGTCTACGGAACTTTCGCAAAGATTTCCTGCAGTGTCCTGTCTATCTGTCTAGTTGTGTGGATGTCTTCATACGTGGGGCTGCTCTTTCTCCCTTTTCGTCTCCCCCTCCACCCCAAGCCCCACCATCCCTTCCCGTTCATAAATGCGACTGACAATTTATGCTCATCATATTTTATTCGCTGAAGGTTCCATTTTTGTATCTATTTTCATTTATTTTTTGACTCCAGTTTTCTGAATTATTGCGCATGTTAACACTCAGTATCGAGTAACAAATTTAGTAAAAAACAGATTTTTGACACAGTAACTTTTATATTTTCTAATAACTGTAATGCATTGCTGTGTGAAGAGCTTATGGTTTATCCTTAAATAAATAAATGATTTTAATTAAAAAAAACTAGTTTTCATTCGTTACTCTAATGTTACCAATGTTTCAAAATGACTTATCTCTCTCCCTCCGGCATCTTTCTCTCTTGTCTTGTACGTTCTCGGTATTATTCTTGTCGTGTGTTTCAGGTTAGCTGTGTCCGCATTCTCACAAAGTTTGACTTTTGGGGACATGTCACGTAATGAACGAGTTTTCATGTTTTCCTGTATTTCGTTCACAAAAGAGGAGGGAAAGAATTAGTGTCTGAGGTGAAAGGAGTACTGTCTCGTCACTAAATATAGTGTATAAATTTTTAGCAGACACATATAATCGAACATAGTTTTCATAAGACTCCGCCTTGTCTTTAGTCATGCAAAAATATGTCTTCTGGACTCAGTATGCCAAATATGGCACTTTACATAGAGAGAGAGAGAGAGAGAGAGAGAGAGAGAGAGAGAGAGAGAGAGAGAGAGAGAGAGAGAGATCTACTAAATAGTTACAGCCAAATGAAAATGTTTACTTTTCATTTACTTTTTACTGTTCTTAAAATATGACAGAATGGTTTACATTTTGAAGGAATTTTTTTCGCCCGCATCTCATTTTCTCATCTTCCATTCATTCATTTCCATCGCCGCTGCGATCTCTAACGGTGTACTCATAACCAGAAGCATATATACTCCACCGTTTAGATTGAAAGCGGCCTTCTGGAATCTCAAGAACAGCACCCACACCATAACCTTTCTGTCTTGGTCCGCCACATGTTCCTCATATAGGCAGAATGCGAGAAAGTGAGATTTTGTTGTAGCTAAACAAGAAGCCTCACGCACTGACGATAATTCAATATAAATCGTTTATCAAAGGCCACATGTTCATTCCATCGGTTTTTGCACGCGCAGCAAAGAAAGAAAAAAAATTATATAAAATTATTGACATACTTTCATGCTTCGTATGCGATGTGCATACATGCATATTAACACAACTACTAGGAAACCAGAAAAAATAACTAAATTTAAGACAATTAACCTGAGCATGAATGACCGATTCTCTACGCAAATAACAGAAAACATTAACAAAAAGTAGAACGAGGCCATAGCTTCCCTTGTGATCTCGTCCTGAGGTTGAATAAGCTTCGTGACTCACACAATTAACGTCCCTTGTAATGACATGAGAGTTATTGATCACTGAAAATTAGGCGCAGTTGCTCCCACTTGTTGACTGTACTATAATTGCATCTTTTACTGAAGAACGATGGCACGCGTAAGATTATATGCTGAAGTCTTAACCGCTGAATAAAACAAACATGCCCATACACACACACACACACACACACACACACACACACACACACACACACACACACACATATATATATATATATATATATATATATATATATATATATATATATATATATATATATATATATATATATGTGTGTGTGTGTGTGTGTGTATATGTATGTATGTATGTATGTATGTATGTATGTATGTATGTATGTATGTATGTATATATATATATATATATATATATATATATATATATATATATATATATATATATATTATATATGTAATTATATAAATATATATATATATATATACACACACACACACATATATATATATATATATATATATATATATATATATATATATATATATATATATATATATAATATACATATAGAGATATATATTAGAAAAAAAAATCTAATAGCCTGGTGGGCAGATTCTCAACGGGTCTTTCAAACAAACGTCCTTTATGGTGGTATTCTACTTCCCAATTAAAATTTGATCAAGAGACAGAAAGACAAAAGCAGGCAAAGAGAATAAAGCCTCTTTGAGAAACAGATGGGAGGTAGTGGTATTATTTGGTCGTTATCAGAACTTTCTAACCTATTCATAGATTGCAAGATATGAATAAGCTTGAGATAGGTTACATTAACACGAACCCAACAGACAGCCCGAAACTTTGTAATGCATGATGTGTATAAGGTACACTGAGCGTTAGTATGAAAACAAGAATCAGAACATGAAATGCATTAAAAAAACACTTCCCTCATGATCTCGAGCGGAAGTTTAAACTTCGTGTCTCACGTAGCAGACATTTCTTGGACCAGTTTCCTAGCATCTAATTGCCGATAATAAGACAGACTAGTTTTTGACATGGCGCACATTGCGATTACAGCAATCGTGGCTGAACTTGGGAACTTCTCGTCTACGTTTTACTGTACTAACAAACACAGCAAACTTAGTGCAATGCAGTACAGACTCCTTTCTCCACGTAGTTCCTTGACGGAATGAATTACTTCTCACAGAATAAATGATTCAAGATAAATCAATCTTTGCATGCCAGTGCACCAATATTCATTAATTTTATGAAAGGTATGTTTGAAATTCATCAACACGTGAAAAAAACGGAGAATATTGGTTTTCCAGATAAAATAATATGCATAGATTAATTTTCGTTTGAAAGAATATGTACAAACAAATATACATCAACTAGCACATACACGTAAGCTCACACAAACTCGCGCACACATACACGCGATTGCATTTTCAATCAACAAGGCTGAATTTTTCCTCTATCATCCATTTCAAGAGATATGAAGCACGCAAATGATGTAAAATAATCTTTAATGCTAATGTCAGACGAATCTCTATCTCTCAGTATTTTTCTAGCTTTGTTTCAAGTGAAAATGTGAAGTAATGAAAGAACACGCTAATTCAGTATGCACAGGCAAACAGACAAAATTAAGTCTGGATGGACGCTATTTATTCTTCGGCTATTCAAGAGAAGCGAAATTTAAAGCAGACTATCATAACCCTTAAAATGGCGAAGGATAAAATTTCAGGTGACACTAGAACTAGCACAGGTAACTTTATAGCATCGGCGAAGCAATCGCCTTAATGGTAAGATCACATAAATTCAGGGATATCATCAAGGAAATGGCTGGACACTTCCTTCACCACGTAGGAAACTTAAGTCGGCTGTCCTTCTTAAGACCTGAGATGAATGCCTTCTCAAGGACACTTCCTTTGAAGACAATTGAGGAAGAGAGAAAATAAAGACAAATTTTCCTTTGTAAATGAATAGAAACGCAATAATTCAACATTCTCAGTATCTTTTATCATATTTACGTTTGATACGGTAGTGGCACTAGCGATAACGCAAATGACTTTTGCCTTTACTTTTTGTAGAATATTAAAATTAATACAAACAAATTTCAGGAAGATTATATTTCCTTGTGTTCTGATACAAGAATTGGTCATTAAGGATAACTAAAAATGTTTTGCGCCCCATTGTTTGGTGGGTCACACTAGTGATGTAGAGTCGGTTCCACCTGGTGACGGATCGCTAATCACCTATAAACTCCCCTTCGGTTTTTATTCCGGGGTTGAGTGACTTTGATATTAACGGAAATTTGTAAATTAATGTTTGTGAATATAAAAAATTCATATATATATAAATACATATATATAATATATATATATATATATATATATATATATATATATATATATATATATATATATATATATATATATATATATATATATACACACCTTTAGAAAGGGTGGGTCCAGTAATTGTTACTCTACCGTTTCTTAGCGTATATTTTGTAATGAAGTTGCTCACTTTCAGGTGCATAATTCACTGTGGGAGTCAAAAATCGCACAAATACACACATATATACTGTATATATATATATATATATATATATATATATATATATATATATATATATATATATATATATATATATATATATCTATCTATATCTATATCTATATCTATATATATATGTATATATATATATATATGTATATATATATATATATATATATATATGCATAAATATTTATATATGCGTGTGTGTGCTTGTGCCTGTGTGATTGTTGACGGATGGCGGATACATCAATCAATCAATTATTTCCTGTGGCACCCACGGGAATGCATAGGTCCTTGATGAACTCATGCCACCACATTCTGTCCTGGGCTAACTCCTCAAGATCTCCCCAACTCATCCCTTGCTTCCCGCCTCACTGCCCTCAACCACATCTCCTTTGGCCTACCTCTACCTCTTCTACCAAGGGCAACCCACCCCATTGTATCTCTTACTGTTCTCTGTCTGTTACACACATGGCCTAACCACTTCCAAGGTGAGAACCTAACATACCCATCGACCGGCTTGTACCCCAGTTACTTCTCCAATTTTGTTATTTGATACCCTATCCATCCAATTAATTCCTAACATTCTTCTGAGCGCCTTGTTTTCAATTACTAAGAACTTATTATCCAAAGCCACTGTACTGTACCATGAATCATGCCCATAAATCAAAATACTCCTAACCATTACCTTATAAATTCTGATTTGTGTATGCACAGAAAAACTGCTATTATTATTCCAAATATTTTTAAGCATTCCCATTGCCTGATGAGCCATTTTTAATCTTTTCAAAGATTCTGTGCTTAGAGAACCATCCTTACCTAAATAAGTACCTAAATATTTTAACTTATCCACTTGGTTTACAACCAAGCCTTCAATTAGAAATCCTGTGCATTTTCTATATTCATATTCATGATTTCAGTTTTTCCAAATATCCGTTTCCCTTTTAACCCTTCTCATAACGTAATCTACGACCAATACAACAACAGAGGAGACAGAACGCCACCCTGGATCACACCAGATTTAACTTCAAATGGATCACTCAAACATCCATCAACAATCACTTTACAAGATGTGCCCTCAAGCAAGTTCATAATAACCCTCGCAAACTTTTCCGGTATTCCATTATGCCTCATGATTTATCCCATAGTCCGTCTCGAAATACTATCAAAGGCCTTTTCAAAATCAACAAAACAAGGACTTAACGGAGTTCTCATTGCATTAGCTTCCTGCATCAAATGCCTAACTATGAAGATCCGATCACTGCAACCCCACCCCTTTCTAAAACCGACCTGTTCATCCCTCAGAGTACCATCAACCACTGGTTCCAACCTATTCAACAACACTATATATATATATATATATATATATATATATATATATATATATATATATATAGAGAGAGAGAGAGAGAGAGAGAGAGAGAGAGAGAGAGAGAGAGAGAGAGAGAGAGAGAGAGAAGCTTTTACAATGACTATACTGTAATTTTAGTAATTTTTCTCTTATATCACGTGCCTTCTTGTTCAAGTGCAATTACCTTACCTTCCATTCAGGGCATACTACACCTCTGACACAAAAATATTAATAAAAAAAAAAGTATTTAACATTTACGCTTAATTCTTTCAGGGTACAATCATAATACCATTGCCAACGTGATATTTCCATCCGTCCGTCCGTCCGTCTCATGACGTCACAAACTTACAGCGGTCTTATTATTTATCCTAGACACATCCAATTTTGCATGTAGATACTCAGATATAATACAAATGACGTGTAATTTCGTTTTTCTTAAAATCTCAAATAAATAAAGATATATGCAATTCATAAAAGTATGTCATGTCATGTCATGTCACGCAAATGGTATTTTTCTTAAAGAAATTCCTTGTAGTACTAAAATTTTTCACATTAAAAAAAAAAGCAAAATTACACAAGAAAGGTACATCCAATGTGCACTCACGTGAGCAATTCCAAGAAGCTCCAATTATTTTTAGAATTTTGGCAAATATTTGAAACCCAAAAAGTAGTGTTTTGAGTTACAGCGCTTTAAAGTTTCCAGTACCATGTCAGAACAATGCTTGAAATTTTCAATACAACATACCTTGGTTATTTATTTCATAATTGGCGTTATTCTTACACACAACATTCTTTAACATATAACGATTCTATAGACGAAAAATATTCTTGTAATTCTAATGTTTACTACAGTTTATTGCCACCAAGTCACTTAGATTACATGTTCAGATCCACCGCCGTCGGCATCTCTCTCTCTCTCTCTCTCTCTCTCTCTCTCTCTCTCTCTCTCTCTCTCTCCTATTTTTTTTTTTTTTTTTTTTTTTTTTTTTTGCGCTTTTAACAGTAATTTTACGCCTCACTGCTGGGTGTCACCACAGTGCCAAATCATTGCAGAAGGGTTTTGTTTAACCAGCAATGAGCACCTTCCCTCCGCTCATTGACATTGCTTACCAAACAGGTGTTCATGTAATTCAGCGGTACCACAGCTGGTCCGTATGTCTCTTCTTCTCTTGCCCTTTTTGCCTCTTCCTCTAACAATTTCTTGAATTTCCTGTTTCTTCTTTCTTTCTTTTTTTTTCTCAATTGCATTGACTGAAAAGGATAGTTTTTTTTTTTTTTTTTTGTCTATCCTCTTCCTTATCGCAGTAGCGTTCGATCCAGTGTCACCCACCGCTCTCCCTAATATTCATTTTTTTTTTCTCTTTACTCCGCCCTGAGGTTTTCATAACTCTAGTATCATTACACTGACCACACTTTGTCACATATGACTTGGCCATGCCTTCAGTTAGACCTTCTTTTACTGTCATTTTATTCCCGCATTAACAACGTGCAACAGAACGAAAAAACTGAAGTAAGTTTTCTTCATCCACTAATACATATTTTCTTGCAGGTCTATCAGCTTCATCATCGCCTTTGATGTCCCTTTGCATTGTTGCACCAAACTGTAACTTACTTTTTATTCTTGAGCTGCGTGTCTTTTCATTAGGGATTGTAGGAGAAGAGGTGCTTGCTGGCGTAGACATCTCCCAGTGTGTTGGCGTCAACAATGGCTGCTCCTTCCTTTGCTTGTTGTTTACGATTTTTGACGTTTTCTCTTTAAGTCTCCCACATTTTTCGAAGCTTCTGCTTTCTGGTAAGCTTCATAGTGATAACTGTTCCATAACAAAAAAAAAAAAAAAAAAAAAAATGGCGAGAATCCAAGTAATATCACTCGATATCAGACAATTTGCTCTGGGGGTAACTGAAGCCTCTTTGTACGTGGTCACACGTGGTGTCTTCCCACAGCCTATGAGGGAGTGTTGGAGAGAGAGAGAGAGAGAGAGTTGCCAGAAATCACTAGAAAGAAAGACACATAAAATATCATCAAAAAAGGGGAAAATAAACTGTATTGCTGAGTGTGGAGGGGCGGTACTCACGTGCGTCCCTTTAAATGGGTTACGTATGTTATCCTTTTAAACCACGTGGGCAGAGCTACGGGCCGCGGACGATTCAAAAGTATGCTCTAGGCTAATGTTAGATGGTTATACAATGTAAATTTCCATAAATATTAATTTTGAAATTTTGAAGGTATATCGGCTATTCAGAGGTATAGTGTGCCCTTCAGCAGAAGATGTATTTAACTAAACTGTATCTCCTTTTATCCTTTACAAACTACTTGTTCCGTTCTACATTTCCTGATTATAAAATACGCGTGATATTTAGACCCTCAAAAATAAAAAAGTTAATTCGATGTTTCTAAAAATGTCTAAGGTTTACAAGTGAAAAGTTCAAAACTTTTAAAGAGAAAAGAAGAGAATAATAACTGCCGTATTTACCGTAGTAAAACTTTAAAAAAAGGAAAAAAAAAAGAGAATAAGGATACTCCTTAAGTTAAGGGATCCGAAGACTAAAAGGTAAGCCTTAAGCAAACTCCGAAATAAAAAGGTCACTGAGAAGCTTAGCAGAAAGTTCAGGGAGTTGAACTGAAGGTAATAACGTGCGTTGCTCGAGATTAAAAAGGAAGTTACGATCATCGGCGAAAATTCCCTCCCATTCTCATTAAAGTCAAATTGCAGTACAAGTTTAAGTCCCTGAGCAATGCATGTGAAGAGTAATTAAGAAGTTCCCGTTAAAACCCAAAGTTCCTCAGCTGACCACAGCAGTGAATTATGTACTCTATAATAGGTGGAATTAAAAAATACTCATAGTAGCATGAGTCTTGAAATGGGGAAACGAATCCACAGTTATGTATGGGTGCAAATATGTTTAGTAGTTTCCATTTACAGATAAATCTGAATAAAAAATACATATTTTTTAAATATTCCCATCTCCTTTTAATACAACAGTGCCTTACTCGACGCTCCGTCAAACGCGATCATACATGGAAGTCCCCGCATCTTGTAACGTTTAAGCGAAATGCTTAGGGAAGAGGAGATAAGTACTTCAATAGCGCTGGGCAGGTGGCAAGAAGGTGGCATTGGAAAAAAAGATCATAATATCCGGGAAGCACTTGACTGCGTGAATGATCGAGGTGTCTGATTGTGTTTGCGTAGGGGGATTTGACGAACTGTTGCGTTGGCGTACATAGGACTTCATCCACGATTCAGAAATTGATGCATGACTGTGGGAACTACCATTATGGTATTTATTTCGATCCACTTCCTATAAATAGAAACGGCTTCACGTTGAAATTATATATATATATATATATATATATATATATATATATATATATATATATATATATATATATATATATATATATATATATATATATATATATATAAATGAAGGCTCAAACGACAGGCAAATTGGAGTAACGGAAAGCCGTTCTTTTTTCTTTATCCATCTATTATTACGCCGACGTTTCGTATCTCTTGATACATTTTCCAAGCTGAAAAAGCGATGAACTTAAACAGTAATTGTGTATAAACACTAAAAGGTAAACACATTATATACTTAACACCATGTTAAAGAACAAAAAAAAAAGGACAACCTTAAAACACTTAAATGATATTTAAAAAAGAACAGAACAGCAGAAGAAGGCCAGGGCCAATACGAAAAGCAAAAAACACTTAACCACACTGGTAGTGTAAAGCAAACTGACACAGGTAACTAGTGAAAGGGGGGGAGAGAGAGGGGGGGGAGTATAAACAAAGAGGTTACAGCAGGTACGTTAAGCGATGAACAGCTGGGTGGAAGTTGATTGGTGATTAAGGGCAGGGACAGTTAATTTAATCATAATGGATTCAAGTGTGGTTAATTCTTCTACGTATCGGTTTCTCCCCACAATACTAAAATCTTTAGCATCTACTGTACATGTGTCTTACAAATTTTACTGTGATTTCTTACACTGGACTGCTAGGGACTGGATAATCGACAGCCTATTCTAAAGCTTTGACTTTTAGCAGCCTCCTGATGCAACCGATGTAAGTGCCAAGATCACATCTAGGACAATTATATTTATAAATCACACCGGAAGTAAACAAGGGGCTAATCCTGTCCTTGACATGGAAAAGAGATCCAATGGTTCGTGGGTTTATTGGGATTAACTTAAGATTAAGAGCGGGTAATTGTCCGTTGAATAGCCTGATACATTTTTCCGAAATCTAGTGTCATGTAAAAAAGGAAATCTTGCATACAAACACAATTTGGGGGCACTATGGCCTAAAGGTGGGGTGTTAAGTTGGGGGTTAAGTTTCAAATTAAGCAATTTGTTGAGAGCTCTATGGACAATCACTGGTGGGTAGCAATTATTTTTAAAATAATCAGTGAGGATAATCACCTCAGCATGAAATGCGGACCAACTTGAGATCAGGTTAATGGCTCTATGAAGGAGAGTGGACAAGGAATTCAATTTAAAACTGTTAAAACATAAGCTATAAAAATTCGTGCCAAGGCCAGTAAAAGTGTTCTTCCTATCAGTACCTGTATGGAAGCTAATTTCATCCTTAGTTACCTTTACGTCCAGGAAGGGGAGTGAATTATGGGTTTCAACCTCAATGGTAAATTTAATGTTCTGGTGTTGCGCATTTAAATGTTCCAAAAACGCGTTAGCATTTGTAGTCAAATCTAAAAAGGGCAAATGCATCATCAACGCAACGTTTAAAATCGTGGACGGAAACCAGAAGGACATTCATCTGTAGCTAGCTCCTCCAGGGAGTTCATAAAGATGTTGGCAAAGGTCGGTCCCAAAGGACTGCTCATTGTCATCCACTCTATTTGTTTAAAAACAGTACCATTAAACTGAGTTTCAGTAAATTGATTAAAATAGAAATTATAAAATGTTCCTGTAGCTCTGACTATAGACATAATTTTTAAAAAGTTATTTCCTACTGATAATTCCTAATGTAAGTTTCAGCTTTATCAGTGCAACTGTTTACATTACCTTACGTCACCCCCAGACAGAGAGCTATTGATCGATTTTTTTCTCATGTTAAGATAAATTCTGATATAATTTTCAATTTCCGGGTATCTTAATTTACACCTACCACAATTTTCTCCTAGTTATAAAAAGGAATATACAAAACAGACAAGATAAAACAGGCGCTAATAGCAAAAAAACTGAAACAGAGGAATGGACCCCGGCCACGAAATCGTTAGTTTGATGTAAACAAATGGTCGAGATCTGTTTTATCATCCGATCTTTTACATATTTTTGGTTGTGTTGGTGTAACTGGAAATTCTGTTTCTCAAAAATTTGCGTTTACTCTTTATATCTTACCACTTCATCTTCCTTCGTCTTCCCGGTTGTGTGTGTGTGTGTGTGTGTGTGTGTGTGTGTGTGTGTGAGAGAGAGAGTTTTTATGCTGTTCCTGCTTCACTTACGTTGTAAAGTTTCCTCATTTACGGAAATAAAAAGTGAACCCAGCAGCTGGTAAGTTCTCGTATTACTGCATTTTCCTTCTCTTTATTGTTTAAGACTTAAACTATTCCTTTTCGCTGGATCTCCTACATCCAGGAACTTCACGCATCAGTGAATCTAGAACGGCTGCCGCTGTAAAGCAAACACATTCTAAAGCGTCATTGTTTATTTGTTTGTTTACCGACGTTCTATTCATCGCCTTAGCGCTCTGAAACCCTGGCTTGCGCAGAGAGGCAGGAACCGTATACAAAATACTGGCAGTAACAGCGTTTCGCACTTGATACCGAGCCTTAGGAATTAAATGGAGGGGGGGAGTATTGTCGTTGTCAGGGGATGTCACTTTTGTCGTATGGAGAAGTATATCAGTCGAGTACAGCTCAAGTGGTAAGCTAATTTTAGTAAGTTAATTTGCATTGCGTTTTAATGTTACAGGTCGTTACTACTTTCCTGCAGCGCTACTACTCATTATTATTACTGTTGGTGTTATTGCTATTGATATTGTGTGGATTATAATTTACTACAGAAATATCTTGATTTTTCTCAAAATGACTTTATAACCTATGCAGAGGATTCCCTTCAAGCTTTCACATATATGAAAAATTCAAATATTACTTGAAACTAATGAAAACTGTGATAATACCTTTCGAAATATCTGTCATATTCATAACCCCTAAGCGATTAGTCTTCCCACCACACTATATTGTCTCTAATTGAATCGACGGATAAAACGTCCTTTTCAGTCCCTTGATATTAAAGTTTTGGATTATTTATGATGGAGAATTTTTCGTAATTTGAGAACCTGAGATTCAATGGCCGGGAAATTACTTCCAATAACTCTTGACATCGATCCGACATCGGGAACGATTCCAAATCGCTGGTGACCCACAGCGATTTCTTAGCTCCTAATCAACTTCCCTTGGTTATTTAATATCAATCTAACACAAGGAAAAATAACACTGGTATTCTAATTAAATTCCACCTTGGTTTGAAAGCTAGCTTTATAAATAAACGTGCATTGGCTTAGTTTTCTTCACAATAAACGATCAAAACCCAAGAGCAAAGAAAGAGAGGAGTGGAAGTTAATGTGAATAAGTACATAAGAATG